>JBBPSA010000004.1:0-30885 GCA_038093355.1 Boletus calvinii | reverse complement strand
GCCATAGCGACCGCTGAACCAGTTCCTCGTGGCATATTTGCTGGACGCAGATAGCATATAAAGAGCGACGCACTGTTGTCTACGAATTCTTGAGTGAGCTTTCTTTTGTGACTGTCCCTGGGGACCTACCCGGGCATCGCTTTGAGCCCTTTTGGCGTGTCAATGTGAGTTGTTGTTTTGGAATGAGGGAGGACGATGGCGGTTCTGAAACGAACGGGATGACTTGACTCGATTAAACCATGGCTTTGAACAGCAACCGACCTGAGAGCTAAGCAGCGCGGCTCACGCACCCCCCAGATCATGTAACTATTACATGTGTTTGTGCGACTCAACCATTGAATCACCTTCCGAGTCAGTGCCATTGCCAGCCAGTCGTAAAACGAAACTTCTGAATCAAGCAATGCCAGACGGAAGATACTTGAAGCATATGGAATTGGCACAATCTTACCGGGAATGATCTTTGATGATTCTCTCGACGGAGAGAGACTACAATCATCATCCCTATAAAAGCGCGGCCATTCATGCAGGGCCGAGCTTCAGACTTGTTGCCACTCAAATAGAACTCCACATCCAAAGCCAACACTCCTGCTCTATAGCGGTAGTCATGACCGCTTTGGCTCGATTTCATTACGACCTATTTGGTGACTTTGACCATCTCTTTGATGACGCGTTCAATGCGCGCTTCTGGCCGTCTACTTTCTCGACCAAGGTTACCCCACGTGCGGACGCACAGTACCTCGATTCCTTCCGTTCAAGATATGTTCTTTTCATGCTTTCAGCTTCGCTTCCCGACCCACAAGCCCCCTTTCTCTAGGCTTGGCTTGCACGAATCCAAGGATTCCAACACTGACAGCGACGTTTGGGTTGCTTGCCTTGAAGTCCGAGGATGTCACTATCGACATCCACCATGACCGTTTGACAGTATTGGGCGAGTCTTCCACCTCCAACTCTCATGAAGGCGGTGGGTATACCATTCGTAGTAAGCGCCGCTGCGGCAGGTTCTCCAGGACGTTGCAGGTGCCCTTCGGAACCAAGGTAGGTCGCTCGTGGATCAATGATGCTCGAGGTTCGACGCTGACACGAGCGGTAGCCTGAACACGTCACGGCTAAGATGGAGAACGACCTGTTGACGTTGAGGTTCGCGAAGGCAGCTTCCGAACAACAACCTCGACGCATTACCATTCAATAATGGTACCTGATTTTGCAAACAATTGTTAGCCTCCCGAAGTTTGGTGTATGTTTGATATGTATAGCATGACCATGGAAACATTGAGACCCGATCAACGTGATGTTAAGAGAAGGCATCCCCCCACCAGTGTCAAACAGCTGGTAACAAATTGAAAGCGGCGCACAAGCAGGACACATATCCTTTACCTGCGCTGCTGCGTGCCAGAATGAAGGATATCCAACGACAACTATCGAGGGATGGCGAGATCGCTTGATGGTTACGGACAAGCATAGACTTGGTTAACATGTACAGTATACCACAGACAAACGTAGGTAAGGGACAATTTCATCGAAAAATTGGACTTGCTTCGGGGTAATAGAATATTCCGTCACCTCCAAGTGATTGCGGAACAAACCGCCAGAAGCGTGAACCACCATGCACGATAAAGTCTCTCGAATCCCTCCTCGGTTATGATGGAACGAACACAATTGAACAAGCCCGTGTAAGCTGGCTGTTCAGAATCAGTTCGCAGCCTAATTGCAATCAGACAAGACGACAAACTCAAGGGAACAAGTGTACATACCTGACTACCCTTGCCGCAACTGTGTCCAAAGGCTCCGCACTCTCCGTAATGTCTCCAGCACCTGAATCGTCGTGCTGGCTATCTGGAAGGACGATAGGTTGTTCGTGACGCTGGACCGCCAAACGAACCTTGATCACTCCAAGTGGTCCACATATGGCTGTATACAACAACACGAGGGCAAGTCGTGCGAGGCTCTGCACAGTCACTCCAAAGACGAACCACCCTTCTGGGGTGTGACGAGTGATCAACTTGGCTAATACTGGGATAAGAATAATGTCCCATGCTCGTTCGAGGGCTATAGCAAGGAGGAGACCGGGAGTGAAGTACAGGAGCCACGGTCTGTGTCGCTCGGCGGGAGAGAGAAATGTACGGATGGCGCGGTGTATGTCGAAGAACGGCAACATCACTGGCGTGGTAATCGACCTATTTAAAGATAATCAATCAGACTCATGCAACGCGGGCGCCATTGGATGAAAAGACAAACCGAACGAAGAGAACGGTGAAGGGGACGTTAAACAAGACCGAAAGACAGTAATGGGTTATAGTGTTGAGGACCGGGTGGAAAGGAACCACAGTGCACCCGCGCGGAGGACACCACAAAATAACCATCACAGTGGTGACGACGGTCAAGGGCACTGTCCGATTCCAAAAATGAGTTCTGAAGAACAATGGAGATAGCATGGTTGCACAGTACAGACTTATTCCTCTTACTAGACCCTTCCAGCCCTGCGATGCTGTTAGCATGATTCTAAAGGTATACCATCAAGGCATTGCTCGCAAACATACCTCCAGTTTGATCACCCTCTTCAACATACGGATGTAACTGACCTCCATCACATCCTTTCCATCCTCCTGATCGAGTTGCACGACGCCGGGCGCATATTGAGCACGGACACGAATCACATTTCCCAGGATAATGGATACTAGAGTCAGCGCTAACCCTCCAAGGGCTGTATCCCTGAGCAACCTGAGGGATTCTATCCGATTGGTTGGAAGCCGCATGGAAGAGAACAACATCGACACCCGGTTTCATGAACACAACAGCTGCATTTATACGAACATTTCCCATCATCACCGGCGAATTTTTCAAGGGGCGATGGTTCCAAGTTTGTTCATGTACAGCCGCAGTTGACGGGATGTGGCACCCACCCCGTGAACACATGACCTGGTTTGTGAGGAGCACATACGTGCACCAATCCCAGCCGGCCAGAAACTGATGGGATTGAACGCACACTCACGTTGGCGACTAAATCCTATGGAGCTTGTCTCTCGTGAATAGTGCGTGGTGCTTGGCCCTAGTTAGCTATGTATCGGCGGCCGTGCTCTCCTGTCGCGCAAATGCGGCCAACTCGGTCCATAATAGATGTCAACAACTTTAGGTTTCTGCGCAGCGACTTTTGACATGACAACGAACTCCCGGAAGCGGCTGAGAGCTGACTCCGAGTCTTTCGACGATTATGGATCTGACCGGCCAAAGCGTGTTATCAAGAAGTCATTCTCCCCGAGGTTTGTGTCCTCTGATGCTTTTCTTTGATCCCCACGTCACCTATCTGCTTCAGGATTAATTTGTATGAACATACGGATTCAAAGATGATGACAGCAACATTCGAGTTGCCTGGCTTGAAACGCGAGGACATCTTTATCAACCTCTTGCATGATAAATTGACCATTGCGGGTGAATCCTTGGACCAGCAGCCTCAAGGAGAGGGAACATACACCATTCGTGGGCTCCCATGTGGGGGTTTTTCTCGAGTGTTGACAATGCCTCTTGGAATGAGAGTACGTCAACCATGACTTTGATGCCTTGAATTTGATATGAAGTCGCAATGTAGGCTGAGGACTTTAAGGCCCGGATGGAGAATGGCCTTTTAATTCTGACATTTCCCAAGGATCCACCGAGGCAGGAACCCCGCCGAATACCCATTGAGTAGAGGTATGGTTTCTGCGTACGACACTGGGAATCGCGATGTAGTCCGTGAGGTTTTCATACGAAAGTAGATCATTCGAGTCACATCGGACCATAATGTTACTGACTGTTTTTATCATATAATGGAAATTTAAAAGTTCAGAGAATCAGCTGGCTGGTAGCCGGTAGTAGCCAGCGGTCTGGACCGGCTGAGCAACTGCTGGTCCATAATGTAGGAAACCAGCGAATATTTGGCAATCGAGGAGGTAGGAAGGCTCAGCAATCTCGGTTAGCGCCGGATGGCTACGGTAATTATAGATACAGTGTCTGCAGCGTCATCTGCGGAGTCCCCGGTAGCTTCCATGACGAACCAATCGATGAGCCGCTCCACACTCTCGCGACATTACACGGCTCTAGCTCCTTATAGCGAAGCCTTTGCGCACACTCGAACATGATGACATCCCTCGTCAATAGCCTTCGCCATTGCTCCCTCGCATCACGTCTGTAAAGTAGGATGGCCCAGAAACGTTGCGGAACACGAGGTTTACTCCCTTCTGGACGTGCAGTGAAGTTGCATACACCGAACGCAAACTCTCCAAACAAGGTTTTGCCACCATATTTGTCGACGTGAAACGAGATAAAGTCGTCGCTCAGGAGTGTGACTTTGACGACATCGTCTGAAAGAGCTGTTTCGAGGAGCATCGTTTTGACGGAGGATTGGCCTGGATCCTCGTAGGAGCGTAACTGCACCTCGGGTATCGCCAAGATGCTCATGCACAGCCCCACGTTTGTGAGTGTGATGGGTTCTCGTGGGGGTAGCAGACTCCGCTGGCCATCCCATTCGAAGTCGGCTGCTGGGTATGGTAGATCCCCGTGTACGAAGCACTCTGGCGAGGACGGAATCATATAGGAGGCATGGATATTGCGTCCGACGGCTTTTCCGGCCCAGAGGAACAAGTCAGGGCTAGATGAGACCTTGAGAATGGTCTCAAATAGCCGGAAGAAGGCGCGTTCAGCACCTTCTCCATACGCAATCGACATGCTGACCCCGAATATCCCCATCATGCAGTACGATTTGTCCTCTGTTCTTGTGGTATTCCGGGGGGCAATCCATCTCATACGCTTCGGAAGGTTATTCGAGAATCCGGGTTCGAAGTCGATGATGTCGTTCATGGATATTCCGCTTGCCTTGAAAATGGCGGACTCGAGCTGGGAGATCACCTCACGGGTAGCGACGTCCAGATCAGCATCGATGAGGTGTGATGTGTCATTATTGATGTCAAAGAGTATCGTTTGTGCAAGTTCCGTATACGAGCGACCAGGGGGCGGCTTTGGTCGACGTCCAAGCGCCTTCTTGTCGTTCGGGAGGTGTGTGAGCGGTTGCCAGCTCTTATTGTAGAACTTGATGAGAGGGGGTGCGAGTAGCTCCTGGAGTGTCCATCCCCGTGTAAACCATCTATCGGCCGCCAGGTGTTGAAGTGATAAACTGCGTGAAAGGTATACGAGGCAAGCATGGGAGTTGCGGTACCACGCGAACATTGAACGTATTGATTCGTCCAGTTCAGCGCTGCTGGATTTGTCAATGCAAACAGTGTCTGCCCATGCATACCCCGCCCCGAATTCCTCATAAGCGATGGTACAGAAACGTTTCAGTTTATCGTAACTGCGACCGCAACGAGCGCGGTGCTCTGGGTCGAAGAAATTCTTGTAGGTGAGCTCGTCTCCCTCCCAGGTGTGAGACAGGATGATGTACTGCGCCTCCTTCTCCAACCATCTCTCAGTGATAGACTGGCAGAGGTGCACGATGGACCGGTTACTATACAGGAATTGTCGAACATCTTCAATAGAGATCTCTGCAAAGACTCGGGTTGGTTGCTTCCTCAGGTTCTTCAAGAAGTGTTCCGCCAGGCCATCCCTTTCAAGGAAAACGATCTCAGGAAGTTTAATAACACGAATGGGCATCTCGCTGAAGGTATAGGTCCGTGCTTTGGCACTTAACAGGTCAACGAGCGCAGGGTACAAATCATCCCTACGTCAAAAACTCATTGGTTACCACATTTCATAACGAAACCTTTAGAAACCCACCTGGGCACCGCTTCCCGCCCTTGAAAATAAGACAATAAATCACACGGGAAAGAATCCCTTGAAAAAACTCTGAGAGCATCCTGTCCGCTGATTCAAACGCATCACCTCCCGATATTCCTCCAGGAACAACGAGGGTACATACAGGGAATCAACCACAATGCCGTCAATATTGCTAGGTAAGGCATTCCGTACATCTTCGATGAACCTGGTTGCAAAGAGTCAGTTCACCCTTGACTCATCCTCCCTGTTCTCTTCATGTGGCGTGTGACATACCCACGGTGCGATCCTTCAAGTTGATTGCATAGATTTGTGTTTCCATGCTGCCCTGGCCCACCCCCACCGGGTGTTGATGATGACCCTCGGCCGAAGGGACGAACAAGTCGGGCCAACGCTCGAGGGATTGGTCGGTTCAACACGCTCCGTGAGCTTGAAGGCAACGTGGCACTTGGGGCTGGGGAGGTCAATGCCTGCTGTGCCTCGCGTTGCATTTCTGGGCCAAAAATATGCATAGAAATTGCATTAAGGATATCTGTTTCGGTAGTGTTGGGATCAACGTTGATGGTGAGGTGAGCTTGCTGAGATGGTGAGCGGGAACCAGCACCCTGGGCCGCCTGAGTTCGCTGATGAGCTGGACGCGAGTTGATCGCATGCGCCGTAGGTCTGCCAGTGGAGTTCGACATAGGAGAAGAACGAGAAGTACAAACGTGAGGAGGAATGATTAGCTCTGAAACTCAACGTACCCGGCCAGAGCAACACGAGTTGCCTAGATGAAAAGTAGGCGAGAAAGCGACGAAGCAAAAACGGTTCCACCCACCAAGACATCATGGTTTAAGAGCCAGCCAGCTTATATAAGGCGTCTATTGTGACAGCTTGCCCTGTCAGGCGAACGCATGACACAGTGGAGAGACAGAGTACATACTCACGTTCAGGGACGCTCCTCCATGGACCGTGACCATGACGGCCAATCTACCGTACGTTTCTGTTTGGAATCTTGCGGTTCTGATGAGTGATTCGGACCCCGATCGTGCCTGGACACTCGCGGTGGTAGACGATGAAGACGGCATCGACCAGACACTAGTGCTTCTGGCGCGCTACAGGGTTTGGAGGTGGGAAACAGTTACACATTTATTTGTGACAATTCTTGAGGAAACGATGACACCACTACCAAATGGCAACACGCTGAGGCAACTGTTCGGTCGCACCTGGGAATGTCAGCATCAACAGGTCGTTCTTCATCTTAGCTTTCACATTTTCAGACTACTACGTGCTTCAGCATCTCTAGTATTATTTATCAGTGAGTGAATTACTTACCTTAGTTCCGAGGGGCGGCCGCAGCGCCCAGGAGATCATGCCGTGGCGGCGTTCACGAACCGCATAACCATTGTCTCTGTGAGTATTGAAAGTCGAAGATTTGCCCGATACTATCAAGTGGTTCCGGTGGACGACAACAGTGACACCCTCTGACTTCAGGCAACTCGAATGTGGAGTTGATGACCTTTGAATTGTGCGAGCTGTACAGAGCTGCATGGTGGTGATTCATCGAAGAGACTAGAAACACCGTCAAGGCGGATTCGGTAGACGCAAACCTACCGGACCAGCGAGTCCACGTCGTGTCCAACACCACGCTATTGGATCTGGTCAGCAAAAATATGCCGAAGAAGATAATTGACAAGGAGGAACTACTCAAAGATCTGTACAGCCAAGCCCACACAAGGCGGGGCGCGCGGCTGGATGAGGTGGCTTGTACGGGGAATCTCGTGGATACGATTCTGGGCTAAAATTGTGACACTTCAAATTACTGACGAGGGATGTAGATGAAAACCGATGTCTTCGAACAGACAGACTGGATCCTTGAGTCAAATTTCGGACTATAGTTATAGATTTGTGACACTCTAATCCAATGGCCCAATGCTGAGTGTCCGTGTGTTGAACACGAGCGGAGCAACTGAAGCACAAAGACCAATCTCCGCTCTAAATTCTCGTCGGACTCTCTATCAACTATCTTACCTCTTCTGAGTCGTAGCAACTTGAAGCAAGCGATTTGATACTATCAGTACCTGTGAAGGTGAGTCTTGTTCCGTGATATCCATCCCTTCCCGACCATATTGTCGATGATATAAAAGCAAATTATACTGATTTAATGAATACGACCCGCATGACAAGCGGGAATGACCATCAATCATTTTCTTCTGAGACTTCCCTCTGACTTCGTTAACTGGATGAGAAACTCGTCGCTTACTTTTTTCCTTGTAGGGACTAACAAGGTGCGCCTAGTTGCGTTTCAATAGTAACCCTGGTTGTTACTGTGGTTTGGGAACAATTTCCCCTCCCGCTCTTTGGAACATGCTTCGTGTGGATTTCGGTGTCGTATAACCACCATGTTCATAACGTCACTTGCAATTGTAAACGACTCCTCTGAGACGGGTGAAGTAACCCACATATATGTTCAACTTGCGTCCTCACAGCCTTCGCTCAGTCTACTCTACGTTCCCGCAGTAAAGGAATGGGGAGTTAGGCGCCAGGATTGGGTCACACACCATGACTTGATCGGCCACAGACGAATTTCAACCACGAGTGCCATCCTGCTCACTTAGACTTGCATGGTTGCGAGTACGGCCTCCAAGTCGGAGGCGATAACATGGTTGTACAGGTCACGTTTGATATTCCGAAGCTGTAGCCATCATGATCCTGAGTGTGCTGGGAATGCTACCTCTGTATATACATCATGTTCGATGAATTGCAGCTAAGGTATATTCTAGTCTCACTGCACCCGCCCTCTCCAAGTACATTCACGTGGGTACGGGACCTTTTCGCACTCCACCCGGCCATCATCGGCCGGGTAGTTGACATGGACCCCCCTCCAGTTGATTCATCTGCTGCCGTTGCGAATACTGTGAACGGCTCGGGGTCGTTTTGACGCAGTCTGTCCGCGTCTTGGAAATCTGAGGTATAGAAGTCATTCGGCTATATGTTCCTGGACAGTCGAGAGATTAATGTCACATTAGCAGGAGCTCCTTTTTCGTTCGATGGGCAGCGAATAGGCTGCTTTGGGTGATATAAAACCACATGATCATTGGACCGCAGGCTGACCGAGTGACGGGCGGGAGAAAGCGGCATGGATGGACCCGGTTTGGACTTGGTACAAGGATGTCCGAATCATGGATAGGATCCGGATGGATTCTGATGCCATACTGTCCACCATCCTCTCCGTCAAGTGGGTGTTAGTAGTACCCGACTTGTCCCAGTGTTAGACATCATTGGAGGACGATCCGCGTGACACGGGCGGGAAACGGCACGTATCACAGAAACGACGTGACTACACGACTACACGACTACAAGACTACACAGAACACGACCACACGACTACGATGCATTGAAGACAACGACGACATAGTATTCCTTTACTTTGCTTGATAGCAGAGGACTTGGCCACTAGATGTTCTGGGCTTCCTCCTCAAGGGCTTGCTCTTCAAGAATTGTAGAGGCATCATGCTCCCAGAGGTAGATACCCCATCCCTAAGATACGTATCAACAGAGTAAACATTCGGTAGTAGCTGGGACATACCAGTTGGTCAGCAATCATCGATGGGTGGGCATCCTCCAGGGTGTGCTCTTCCAAAATCGTGGAGGTATTGACAGCCCATTGGAAGCCGGTGTTAAACCAGTTCTCAGATGGGTGTCATTGGGGTAAATATTTGATAGTAGTGAAGACATACTGGGATCGTCGATGGATCGGCACGCTCTGCCAAGGCTTGTTCGTTTACAATTTGAGAGGCATGCATAGACCACATCACGCCAGGGAGCCAACGCTGAAAGTCTCATGAGTGCGAGTCATCCACGTCAATGAGCACATACAAAGGACATTGTATGTAGAGATAGCAGGAGTTAGACAGCAGTGTTGTTGGTAGACCGTTGGGCCCATGCTGAGTTTCAGCCCATTTATACCATTTCATATATCAAGCAAACGACCACACTACCGTTTTTGGGCGCGGGCGTGGTCGGTTCAGATCGTAGTAATCCTTGATCCCAATAAGTCATCCAAGGATGGGACGTTACGTGAAGTTTTTTGGGGGTACCCGAGACCCTGGTCTGGTGTACTAAAGAATACAGCTAAGCCTTTCGGGGGAAAGGAGGAAATAAAGTTTACGATACACGGGCAGTAATCGGAAGCGAGTAGATCTTGAAAAATATGTCAGTAATCGCTGTGGATAATATAATGACCCTTGACATGTACTGATCCCGACGAAATCTGGTCTTGGTGTAATCCAACATAATTTGAATGTAGGTGAGATTCTCACCGGACAGGGCTACAGGAGGTTACCTCCGTGTCAAAACCTGCGGGCCGTTGAGGGATCGGTGTTTATTTCGTCACCCAGGGTGCTCCTCGAGGTTTCTGGGTTACTTCCTCAATTCAATGCACATGGTCCGAAACTCGCTTCCGGTTTACGACAGGTCGCGAATAAAACGGGATCTTTTTGAGGGCGAGCGGTGGCGTTTTGAGGAACCGGATAGTGTTCTGAATATGTACTCACTGAAGACATCATGTCATACGGGTTGTAACAATGTGGTGTCCTTGTAAGCTCACCTGACATGAGGTGGTGAACGACAACGCCAGCCTCTCAGTGTGGCCACCACCATGGGTGATCGTGTGGTGATTCAAACTCAAAACGGAAGCAACTCGGGTAGCGAATTTAAGGTTCAAAAGAAATATGGCAAGTTAATCCCGTCTATAACAAGAGGTGTTTACTACGTGCCTTCATCCTGAATCAGACGCGAAAGTGGAATTAAACCACTAGGCTTGGATGCGATCTATCGCCACTTATTGTTGAATTGGGGGCGAAACTTCGGTGGGGTCATGTGGGGGCCACGAGTCTAAGGGGGAGCCCGAGGTGGTATAGGGTATTGCGCCGCCGGTCGCTACAACACCATTCAGTTCTCTCGGACGTAATTGACGAGGGGATAAGGTCCTCTGAGAGTTAGCAGCTCGCCGCTGATGGATTCTAATCAGAGATAGTCCCGGGTCCTACAAGGAACAAGTGGTTGAGAAACCACACTAGACGTTATGTTAAGAGCAATCAAAGCGCGCCTAGTGGAGCAATCGAGTCATGAGCGCTGAGCATTGGACTTTCTCTAAGTCATTCGAATTCATAACCCCATTCGTTGCAGGGGCGAATTGCTTCTCACATTTTCTTGTACTAAAAGCCTGATTCAACCTGTCAGCAACGGTCATGACGATAGTACATACGAATCATGTACTTTCCACGAGTCACGAATTATCATCTCCGGAGCGCTGCGCAAAGGGCTGGAAATTTAGAGAAACTAGACAATCAGAGCTCAAGCTCAATGAAGGCTGCCAATAGATGACGCTCGATCGTGTTGTACGGCAAAGGGATGCGTTCTCAGTTAAGAGCAATTTGCGCGGGAAAAAAAATAGAGACACGCTAGTGGGGAAGGGCTTGAACTTGACCACGGTTCCATCCTCGAACCCGCCCGCAAACAGTCAAGCAAGATGGCAGAACTAGTGAAGTGATCCGAGATGTTCAAGTTCAGTCACAGGCTGGCAACCGGGTGCCACGTGTCCCTCAGTTGACAGTGCCCCGGGGCCCTTCAGTCCAAGTCTCTTGGAAATCAACTACATGTCGCCTGAGTGTCGATTGAAAGTTTCTCGATGAGACGTCCAATTGGTAGGTCTCCCGCTGGCACGGGGGCACCTTGTATTGATACACTCATCTCGCATACCCACCTCTATCCCCCTTTCCACGTCGAAATCTGACATTGTCCCCTATCCCCTTTGTCCCCACATGTGTCTCAAACGAACCACGGATCGACCAAAACCCCTTCCTCACACTCTTCACCGCGTCCCTCAGCCTACCCATACTCGTAACACATACTTTTCAGACAGTGCCCGCATATACCCTGCGACAATTACAAGAACACAGAAAAGTGACCTCGCACATATCTATCCGCATGAAAGTACAAATACACGTGCGTTATACAGATTCCTGAACCCCCTGGACTCCTGGGGGTCACTTGGTCGCTGGACTTTGTGTATAACTATTCATCAGCCCAACTTGAAATATTACGCAGTGCATCTCATCGCATGTTGTGATTGTTCATTATTTCCAGATGAGTGACGACGACGATAGTGCGACATGATGGGACAATCATCCTCGAAAGTAGCAACTATTCGAACTTGACTATTCAGTTCCCCTCAACGCCGGACGCCATCCCTGGAACTGGAAGCGACTTTGGAACCATGCGGATTGAATTGAGCTCCATAGAAATTTTCTTAATGGAAGCTCAGTGACGAAGTCGAACCTGATCCCCCCAAAACCTTTCCACATTTCCCCGGAAGGTATGGTGGCCGCGTCGCCGCCGATCGGTGAAGTCGTAGGGTACCCCGAAAAATTATGACGAAAGGTCGTTATTCAGCCCGATCAAGGTTTGGAGACACATTGTGGCAATAGATCGAAGGTCTGCACCCTCGATGACGAAATCAACACTAATCCCAAAAAGGCCCGCAGCCTGCGGTGCGGTGACAAGGAGACCATCTTCTCGGAGGACTGCCCCCTGAGATTCTCCATTCAAACGATGATCTGATAATGGTGGCCGCCGTACCTTCCAGGGAATATCACTTTTGTCGGGTTCGATACATGTCCGGTCATCGTATTATCCACGCTATTTGCTGGCATCCGATCAGTGCCCACGTATCGTAAGTCTCATCCCCCCATTTCACCCAGAATGAATAGCTGCATTTTATCGTGCACTGAATCGGGTTAAGTTCTTGAGTACTCTAAACAACACCTTTGGATGACTCGTTGCCAGTGTGATCAAATAGGTCGAGGGACACCACAATGCCCACCATGCCCGAAAGTGCAGTCTGGTTGTTCGTTCATTGCACGAAAGCGCGGACAATTGTTGTGCTAGATACTCGGGAATGAATTACCGCGCGGTATTCAATATGATAAACCTTGGTAGGTACTACTAGTGTACAAGTACCCCGATGGCCCAGCAGGTCCGGTCTATGTTACTGGTCCTTATGACGCGTTTGATTCGGTTGCATGAAACACCACTCCCGAATGATCAAGAAACGATTTCTCATTGTTACACCCCGGCCGAAGCCAAGACACAACTTCTCGCAGCTACAGGATTGACAAAACTACATGGATACGACTACTACGAGAACTCAGAACTATCAAACCAACAATCACACGATACAGGCTTCCTTGTGTTCAGCAGGAGAGGACTCCGCTGTTGGCTAGTACTGGGCTTCCTCCTCAGCTTGCTCGTTGAGGATGTCAGAGGCACCATGGAGCCATGGGATGCCAAGAGGGGGCCAGCCCTGTAATCAGTGTTAAATCATGAAGGTACCATAGTAACAGAGACATACTATGGTGTTCTTGGCACTTGACGAGCTGTTCTGCATGAATTCTTCCGAAGCTTGCTCGTTCAGGATATCAGAGGCCGAATTCATCCAGCGAACGCTATTAAACCAAACCTAATAGGACGGGTGTCATCAAAGGAAGTTTCTGTAATAACAGAGACGCACAATTGCGTTTGCAGAAGAGGACATTGGAAGTAGATATAGCGATAGCAAGGTAAACAGTGATCTTGTTGAGAGGCTGTTGGATTCATACCGACTTGGACGCTTGCATTTATACCTGCCCGTGGAGCAAACAAACCACCACATATACATCATTGATGTAGGGCTGGTCGCGCATTCTTTATGCCTGGTCCGAGTTTGTGTCGAAGATTGAATGGCTGGACAATAATTAGTCACGGCAAGCGGGGCTTTTCTATAACATGAAGTGTTCGTTACGTGCCTTCAGACGGCGAACAGAATGCATTAGATCCGATCTATCGCCACTTATTGTCTGTTGTATTGGAGGCGAAATTCAGAAGTCTTGGGTGATATCATGCAGGAAATGTGAGGAGAGTGTATAGGATGTTGGGCCAATCCGGTCGCTACGGTGCTATTCGGTACTTTTGGACGCAATTAATCTGAATTTAATTCCCTCCGAGTTAGCTACGTCCGAACGCGGACGCTGTGCAGTGAGAGTCACGCACCAGGTTTCTGTCGTGTCAACAAGGATGAAATGGCACGTTCCCAGTATAATCGACCAAAAATCAGTCAAGTGGCATTAATCCAAATTCTATCGAGAATCAGTAACAGTTCCCAAAGGGTAAAACGCGATTGGGAAACTGCGAACCTAATATTAAAAACACACAGGCTTGACCCAATGGAGAAAAGACAACCTTT
Organism: Boletus calvinii; assembly: GCA_038093355.1. Classification (NCBI taxonomy): domain Eukaryota; kingdom Fungi; phylum Basidiomycota; class Agaricomycetes; order Boletales; family Boletaceae; genus Boletus; species Boletus calvinii. Next base: position 16,883 of record JBBPSA010000004.1, on the reverse strand, counting down.
ATTGATGCCCTCATGCGGTTGAGTCATGCGTTGTAACTGAATTTCTGTAAGTCACTCTACTTCACAGTCACATTTGCCGAACCGAGTTACCTAGATGAATTCCATACTCGCTTGCATCAGAAGCCTGATTTCAAATGGTCAGAAGCGAATACGATGATCGCAACGAGCTAGTGCATTTCAAGAGACCACAGCCTTCACTTACACAAGGGTCTATTAGTAAGTTGGCGGGGCTGTAAGTTTTACGTCGCTGGCGAGATCAAAGGGCTGGAAAAGAAAGCAAGAGGGCAATCACTGTCAAAGCTCGAGCTCAATGAATGTGGTCGATAGGTATGACGGTCGATCATGTCGTCTCATATGTCCCAGATCACTTTGCATGGCGTTCTCAGTGGACGTCGACTAGTTGTCTGGGGTTGATTGCCAGCGCGCAGAGAAGAGCAGGCATGCTGGCCAGGAAAAACCTAGTTTTGCGACAGCATGATCAATGTTCCCGGATTCGGTGCACTAACGAGAAGATCAAACCTTCTGGGGAAAGGAAGAATGAAATTGCTGCCAAGATTCCAGTATGGGTAGTCGCTGAGGAGAGGACAGAGGATGATGTGTCATCCGTGGGCCATCGGGACGCCGCAGTACTGACCACTGTGCAGAACTAGCACCATTAAAACAGCGTCTGCGCCAGTATCCTCATCGACTGGAAAGAAAATCTGTGTGACAAAGTTGGGACCCTGACTATCTCGGAGCGGTTAGCAGAATGATTTCCATACTACCTCAGCGCAGGCTCAGGCTTTCTGGACGGAAGCATCTTGGAAGTGTGGGTACGTTAGCAAGAACGAAGACAATACATACCACCACCAACCCTCCTGGGCGTATATGCATGCACAATCTGTGCTTCCGCTGAAAGCCATGTTACAAGTGCCTGTCAGGGCCAATGTGGCGCCGGCGCCGGTGCAAATATAGAACAGGTTCATAGTCAGTGACCTGGCCTGGATGGTCATGAATGCAAGCACGAAGAAGAGTGGACATGCTAGTCCGCTTGGGTAGAAAACGCAATCTATGCGAGTGATAGTGCGACCTCGGCCCTGAAAAGTTGCTTTGTGTAAGATCACCACATCGACCCTCACGCGCGGCTGGCAGGAGACACTACTGAAGTGCAAAGTGAATGCAGTTGCCAAGTGGCCGTACCAATGACTCGGACTTGAAGTAGCGGCTTCCTTTCCGGTCCGTTTCCAAATAAATGTCAATAACTTACGCTTCCAAAACGGGAACTCGACACCAGTCGGAAACTTCTCGAAGGGTATCGAGTTGGCAACACCTTGCCAGAAAGTGCCTCTGCATTCCAGGCTTCATACATGGAATAAAGTCATGCATAGACTATAAACGTGGACCCGTCATGGGTCCGACCCTAACAATCCTGTGCCCAACACTCAAACATACTGTGACATTTCCCAGGGTAAGTGATTCCAGAACTAGCGCGAACACTCCAACTGGGGCGTCTTTGTCTTTCAACAACCAGAGTGATTCAGACAACTCTGCCTTACTGAGCAAAAGTCATGGTTCCATCCTCGAACCCGCCCGCAAACGGTAAAGCAAGATGGCAAGACTGGTGAAGAGACTCATCGAGAGTCGACATCTGGCAATTGGGTGACACCGTGACATGTCCCGGGCCAGTTGATCGCGCCTACTCCGAGTCTTGGCAAGGTTGAATCGTTGCCTCTTCACCTGCCCATCTCCCACTTCTCGGGGCCCTCCTGTCCGACTCTCTTAGTAATCGACTACACAGCGCCTGAATGTTGATTGAAGGTTTCTCGACCAGACGTCCAACTGTCAGGTCTGAGGTCTCCTGCAACTGGCATCGATACGCTCATTTTGCATACTCACCTCTATCCCTGTTTCTACGTCGAAATCTGACCTCGTCCATATCCCTTTAGAAACGACCAAAACCCCTTCCCCACACTCTTCATCGTGTCCCTCAGCCTACCCATACTCGTACTAGTAATACATACCCTCGCAAACAGTACACGTATATACCTTGTGACGATTACAGGAACACAAAAAAGTGACCTCACACATATGTTTCCACATAGAAGCACAGATACACGCGCGCGACACAGCTTCCTGAGCCCCAGAGGCCACTTGATCACTGCGATGAAGAAAGCAACGTGGATGGCTTCGTCAAGGTTGTTGACGATGGTAAGGTCGGGCATGTTTATTCAAGCTGTGAATTCAAGCTGCGAAGATACAAGAGGGTTAAGCGCATGACATGAAGCTCAATACATGCGTATTTATCTACCTTGACATGTGTTCGACGATCCTCTTAAACAGGCAAGAACAATATCACGGCGTAACCCTATGGCCAACCCAGAGGCAACATGCGGTCTGCACACAGCATGATGATTCGATTTGGAAACCAGAGGTTTTAGCCACGGTCCTCATCCGTCGCGCGTGTTGGGGGTGCATTATTACAGCTGTGGGTCACCGTTTGCATACACCACCGCCTCAAGTCGAACATGCTGCCAGTGGTCGGTCATCCATTGGTCTAACTTTTGGCATTCACCAGCTTCCAGGGGAAAGGAAGAAATCGATATATGATTTGCAATGGGGGTGGTGCGTGCAAAAACACGGGGGACCCGGTAACTGAGTGAATGGGAGAGAAGAAAGAGAAGGCAAGGATAGAACACATATCCCCTCCTTAAGTACTAAGAGAGGCTGACAAGGGGGCCGACAGCGTGCCAGTGGCAGAGAGGGCACAGGAAGGTCCCAGGAGACGGCTGACACGGAGGTCAGGTGGGAGGTGGCCGGGGCCTGGGAGACGATGAGGATCCAGCGAGGGCAGCGAGGGGCGGGAGCACGCCGGAAGCAAACGATTGAGACCATGCGGCGGGCCTGGTGGAAGACGGTAGTCGCGGGGTGGCGAAGAGGAGATGAGAGAATGAGACGACGACGGCAGGGGCCAGAATGAAAGGGCGGGCGCAACTCAGGCCATTTCTCGTATCAATTTTCGCTCCTTGCAATTGAATTCATTTAATTTTTCGCTGAGACGTACAAGTCCAACTGTCCAGACGAGAGGAAGATTCACTGGCGTATCCTTGTCACGGTAACAGTTGCACATCACGATCAACATACATAGTACAGTCTTCGACTCGAATCATACTTTCTTCAACTTGAGGTTCATGTAGCGTGGCTCGCTGGATGCTCCGAATTGCACCTGATCCTGGAGGTCCTGCAGGCGACCACTGCGGAGAGGAATATCTTGTCGTTTGTACAAGTCCTTGAGAATGTCTATGACCTTGTCTTGGCCACCAAGAAATGGATACGTCGTTGTGTTAAGACTGGATGCATAGATATGCAGGCACGTATCCCTATCTTCCGAGGAGTCTAGCGAGGCTCGGACTTCAGACCGCTCTACACCGAGGTCTACCAATATTGCGATGTATGGAAGACCACAGTAGTCAGGAGCAATGCTCCAGTGGTCACGCTGAATGTGTTCCGGATCAGGCTTCCGAGAACGGATTCGAGCCTTGTCCGAAATAAGAATTTGGGATACGCCAGGTCGGTCTCCAGGGTTTTCAGGTTTGAAGTACATTGGGATAACCTTGTCGATCAAAGGCTGGTTAGGACAACATTGGACAGCGCTTGTTCGCTGCCAGTGACTCAACGTCCATTGCTCGATGCTACATGTGAGGTCAGGATTGAATTGAGGGCGAAATTGAGCATGTAACATACGGCAGTTGATCCAAATCCTTCACATCGCGTCTAATCTCGTAATCCATCGAGACCCAATGGGAGAAATTAATATAGGCATTCAGAAACTTCTTCAGAGCTGTCGCCATCTTTTTCTTTTTCCAGAATCCTGCCCCGAAAACGAATTTGAGGAATTCAACAACCGAGATCAGTCGACAGTCCTGAAGCGTCTTGTCGAATTCCGAGACTTCTTTATCCTGCCTGATATCAAGCTTGCGAACAAAAAAATCCTTCGCGAGCAGCCAGAGAAAACGGCTGACCAGCCCCCCAATCTGGCTGGTGTTAATCACCCCATCGTTGACCATCGCCTGTAGTCTCTGCAGAGTGTTGCCCAGTATGTCTTCCGTGGGGCGAGCGTTGTCCAGCAGTAAACTGGCAGCAGCACATGACAGAATAGGCTCGGAAGGGTAGGTGGTGTAACTCCAGATCCGATCCTCGGTGGTGTTGATACACACACGGAGATGACTTGCCACTGAAGTCGCCACATAATGAACAGCATCGCGGTGGCCAAAAGCGACGTCCAGGCCAAATCGTTGAGCAAGCACTGCGAATACCTGATGGTCGTTTTTAGGATCAAACACCACCGACCCACACAACTTCTCTGCGGCGAGCCAACGAATATTTTGAAGGGTATAACCTGGCTTCAGCGAGAGCCATCTGTGGAACTAGTTGGTGGTCATTCAAGCACGAGCCCCCCAAAGGTACACACAACGGACGGCCATATCGAAGGATATGCCCCGCCTTTGCCACTCCATCTGGTTGAACCTCCTCGAGCGCCGGGGCATTTTGATCCCATCCAAGTTGTGTAAACGGCGGGAAAAGAAATTGCCCCTCGACAGCGACCCTTGCCGATGGAACTAGGATCGTTTTAATTCGTAACATAGTGAACTATCATGCGTCACGTACATTGAGCGTGAGGAGATGCGAAGTGTGCAACCTTCGACGTCGTCGAAGCAAACACTACCCAAACTGCATCATCTGCCAGTTCCGAGTATTCCTTGATAGTCCGGAGTAACACATCTGCTCGGGAAAACCATTGTTCCGAGTTACCATGCAATACATGGGCCTCATCGAGAGCAATCGCCACCCTAGGTTCATTCTCCTTCTGCTGCGGGAAGTTCTCACTAGTAACCAACTCGAAATAATTCTGTTTCATGATTGCTGAAGGGTTTTTGTTTCTAGCCTATGAATATGTGAATACGTCAATAAATATCGTACATGCATTGTACTCACGTTGGTGCACTCCCGATCCAGATCCACAAAAAACGAGAGACGAGCAGAGCCCCCGATTTCGCACATGTCATCGTACCAACCGGGCTGCTTCTTCTCCAGGTACGTGCGAAGGACTTTAAAGACAGCTGCGAAAAATGCATAGCACTGGGTACGATACTCCTCCTTAGAGGCACAAGAGCCGGTGAGGATATCCGCAGGTGTATCGTCGCGATTGGGATATCCCAGTTTGTCCTCTGGGGACCGAATGTTCATGTATAATACACAAACATCCTTTTTGCGAAGCTTCATGGAGTGTCAACCCAATTGTCAAACTCACAATGATGAAAACTTACCTCGAGCATTAAACGTGTCTTCCCGGTACCGGAGCTCTGGACTATGGAACAAAACTTCCCGTAATAGGTCCGTCCCCTACGCGCATGAAATTTCCCGTTGTTTTCCGTGAGATACTCATGGAACGCGTCAACGGCACAACCTTCATAAGTGGAAACTAGTGCCTGCTTCAACGCCTTCAACCGGGAATCCGAGATGCGTCCTATGTGTTTCGCGTGATGACAAACTTAGCCGTGTGTAAGGAAAACCTACCCGATGATGACACCGGAGCCCGAAGAACGTCTACGGGTGACAAGGAGCGTGAGCAAAAGCTGAAAACTGACTACACATAATTAACGTGCATACCAAGTTTGCGAACATCGCAATACGACCCGATTTTCCAAGCATCCACTATCTTGGACTGTAGGGATTTATCGTTCCTCACGAGTTCGAATGCACGATCATAGTCAAGATATTTGTTGTCCAGTTTGCCGTCAAGCCCAATCACAATTCGGAGCACAGACGTCAAGTCACTGATCGATGAATCCTGACGCCATTGTATGCCCATCTTCTCCTGTCGCTCAGCCACTGCCTTGTCCATCCGAGAATGCTCGGCTTCCGTGTAATCCGCGATTGGAGCATTTGAAGAATGAGAGGGTAACCTGGCATCCTTCGAGCTGTCAACGTCCATTGGGGTGTCCATGTCCATCGAGTTGTCGAGGTTGCTCGTGATGATGGAGGTATGTGCGAGGTAAAAGGGGAGTCGCACGAATACGACCCCCTTTTCCCACAACTTGCACCAGCAATTGCCGTCGCCGGGATTTCAATTTCACCGCTAGTGCTACTCAGTCTGACGTCATACGTCATCAGTAATATCATCACGGCCTTATCCAGCCTTATCTGAACTTTTGCGACACTCTTTCGGGTCGAGGCAACAGTGCTGCGCAAGTGACACAAGGCCATTCGTTTTCTTAAATCCGACTTGTACACCACTTTTCGTACTTAGGATGGGGGCATCTCAACAGGGAAAAGTAGAAAAAGTGGCTCAGGATGAGCCATATCGTCCATTAGAAAATAAAATAGGCACAAAAGGGGTTCTACTCTCAAACGTCTACTCTAATGACACCTCTCGGGGATGGTCGCTGCGGATCTTCTGTCGGATACTTGTTCCTTCCTTCATTTTTCTCTATGGAATTGAGTTTTTTCACATTGGGCGCTGTGGCATACCGTTGATCATTGTATCATATGACAAGACCGTTGGAAGGCTTCCGTAAATAGCTGCAATATACATAATCGTTGTCCCGATAGTAGATACCCGGAAATAAATTACCGCTTCGAGATGATAAACCTTGATAGATATCATTGTACAAGTACCCCGATGGCCCAGCAGGTTCAGTCTATGTTAGTCCCTGCCCTGTGACGCGTTTGATTCGGCCGCATAAAACACCACTCCCGAATGATCAAGAAACGATTTCTCATTGTTACACCCCGGCCGAAGCCAGACACAACTTCTCGCAGCTACAGGATTGACAAAACTACATGGACACGACTACTGCGAGAACCCAGAACTATCAAACTAGCAATCGCATGATACAGGCTTTCATGTGTTCAGCAGGAGGACTCCGATGCTGGCTAGAACTAGGCCTCCTCGGCTTGCTCGCTGAGAATCTCAGAGGCACTGAGGTCCCAATACCGGAGGCTCCACCCCTGTAATTGACATTATAGATGTGATGGTGTGATGGTGGCAAAGACATACGATAGTGTTCTCGGTTGGCATTAAAAGGGCATCCACGCTCTTGGTGAATTCCCCTGAGGCTTGCTCGTTCAGGATGTCAGAGGCCGAATTCATCCAGCGAACGCTATTAAACCAAACCTAATAGGACGGGTGTCATCAAAGGAAGTTTCTGTAATAACAGAGACGCACAATTGCGCTTGTAGAAGGAGACATTGGAGGTAGATATAGCGATAGCGAGGTAAACAGTGATCTTGTTGAGAGGCTGTTGGATTCATACCGACTTGGACGCTTGTATTTATACCTGCCTGTGGAGCAAACAAACCACCACATATACACCACTGGCATTGATGTAGGGCTGGTCGCGCATTCTTTATGCCTGGTCCGAGTTCGTGTCGAAGATTGAATGACTGGACAATAATTAGTTACGGCAAGCGGGGCTTTTCTATAACATGAAGTGTTCGTTACGTGCCTTCAGACGGCGAACAGAATGCATTAGATACGATCTATCGCCACTTATTGTCAAGTTAGAGGCGAAATTCAAAAGTCTTGGGGTAATGTCATGCGGGGAATGTGAGGAGAAAGTATAGGACGTTGGGCCAATCCGGTCGCTACGATGCTATTCGGTACTCTTAGACGCAATTAGCCTGAATATAATTCCTTCCGAGTTAGCTACGTCTGAACGCGGACGCTGTGCAGTGAGAGTCACATACCAAGCTTCTGCCATGTCAACTAGGATGAAAATGGCGCATTCCCAGTCCAATCGACCAAAAAAAATCAGTTAACCGGCATTAATCCAAATTCTGTCGAGAATTAGTAATAGTTCCCTAAGGATAAAACGCAGTTGAGAAACTGCGAACCTAATATTAAAAGCACACAGGCTTGACCCAATGGAGAAAAAACGACCTTTATTGATGTACCCATGCGGTTGAGTCATGTGTAGTAACCGAATTTCTGTAAGTCATTCTACTTCACAGTCACATTTGCCGAACCGAATTACCTAGATGAATTCCATACTCGCCTGCATCAGAAGCCTGATTTCAAATGGTCGGAAGCGAATCTGGTGATCATAACGAGCTAGCGCTTTTCAAGCAACCACAGCCTTCACCCACACAAGCATCTATTAGTAAGTTGGCGGGGGCCGTAATTTTTATGTTGCCGGCGAGATCAAAGGCTGGAAATGAAAGCAACCACTGCCAGAGCCCGAGCCCAATGAATGCGGTCGATAGATATGACGAGATCATGTCGCCTTGTGTGTCCCAGAGCGCATTGCATGGCGTTCTCAGTGAACGTCGACTAGTTATCGGGGTTGACTGCCAGCGTGCGGAGAAGAGCAGGCACGCTAGTTAGGGAAAACCTAGTTTCGCGACAGCATGATCAATGTTCCCGGATTCGGTGCAACGAAAGAAATCAAACCTTCTGGGAAAAGGAGGAAATGAAATTACTGCCAAGATTCCGGTACGGGTAGTCACCGAGGAGAGGACAGAGGATGACGTGTCTTCCATGGGCCATCGGAACGCCGCAGTACTGACCACTGTGCAGAACTAGCACCATTACAGCAGTGTCTGCGCCAGTGTCATCATCGACTGGAAAGAAAAGCCGTGTGGGATTCGGATCCTGACTGTCTCGGAACGGTTAGTCAGCGCAGGCTCACGCTGTCGGGACGAAAGGATCCTGGAAGTGTGGGCGTGCCAGCAAGGACGGAGACAATACATACCACCGCCAATCTTCCGGGGTGTAGATGCGTGCACTACTAGCTGTGCTTCCGCCGAAAGCCATGTTACAAGTGCTTGTCATGGCCAATGTAGCGCTGGTGCCGGCGCAAATATCGAACGCGTTCATAGTTAGTGGTACTATCGGGATGGATGGTCGTGAATCGATGAATGCCAGTAAGAAGAGTGGACGTGCTAGTTCGCTGGGGAAGTGTGAGTGATAGCGCGAGCTCGGCCCTGAAAATGTACCCAAAACGGGAACTCAACACCGGTCGGAAACTTCTCGAAGGGTACCGAGTTGGAAGCACCTTGCCAGAACTTGAAAGTGCCTCAGAATTCCAGGCTTCACACATGGAATGAAGTCATAGACTATAAATATGGACCCGTCCGAGTGAGTCTTGTCCTAACAATCCTGCTCCAACACTCGAACACAGCGTCTCAACCAAGAACCTTTCCTCTACTCAGTTTTCCGGCATCATCATCATGTCCGCCTTGATTCAATCCCACTACGAGCCCTTTGCCGAATTTGACCGTATTTTTGGCGACGCGTTCAGTTTGCGCTTCTGGCCGTCCATTTCATCAGAAGCAGGTCAACGTGAACAATGTCTCGATTCTTTCCGTCCAAGGTAAGTTATGTTGTGCCTCTCGTTTCGCTCCTTGACTCATCAACTGTAGACTCGACCTTTACGAGTCCAAGGACTCCAACACCGTGGCTGCAATTTTCGAGTTACCCGGCTTGAAGTCCGAGGACGTCACCATCGACTTCCAGCACAACCGCTTGACGGTGTCGGGCGAGTCTACCGCTTCCAACTCTCATGAGGAGGGCGGGAATGCTGTTCATGAGCGTCGCTACCGCAAGTTCTCCCGGACGCTGCAGCTCCCGTTCGGAACCAAGGTAGGTCACTCACGGATGAATAGGGCTAGAGCATCGATGCTGACACGACCTGTAGCCTGAAGACGTGAAGGCCAAGATGGAAAACGGCCTATTGGAGCTGACGTTCCCGAAGGCGACTCCAGAACAACAACCTCAGCGCATTGCCATTCAGTAATGGTATGAGGTTTTTGCAAACCCTAGTCAGCCTCTCGTGCATAAGAAATTGCACATTACATTTAATGTCGATCACGAATGTGTATATTGCATGTTAATGGAAACAGAGTTGAAGTCAATAACAAGTCATGTTGAAGGGTATATACTTCCTGTCCAACCAGTATGAGCGATAAAGACTCAGCCTCGATTGGAAGCGACACAGATGCAGGTAGTAGAATACCCACTGTCCATCACCTCCAAGTGACGTAAGCCGCCAGGAGCATGAAGCACCATGCACGATAAAACGTCTCAAATCCTTCCTCAGCCATGATGGAACAAACACAGTTGAACAAGCCTGTGTAAGCTGGCTGGTCAGAATCGGTCCGCAGACTACTCGGAAATACAAGGTAGTAAGTCACTAAGAAACTCGGCGCAATAGCTTTACATACCCAACGACTCTTGCTGTGACTGTTTCCGAAGGCTCTACGGTATCAGTAACGTAGTCAGTAGCTGAGCTTTCGTGCTGTTCGTCCGGGATGACGGCAGGGTGCTCGTGACGCTGAACCGCTAACCGAACCTTGATCACTTCAAGTGGTCCACATATGGCTGCCGTCAACAATACGAGGGAATGCCGTGCAAGGGTCCGAGCGGTCATTCCAACGAGGAACCACACTTCTTGAGTGGAATGATTCACCAGCTCGGTGAATAACGGAACGAGAAAAATAACCCAGGCTTGTTCGAGAGCTATCGCAAGGAGGAGACCGGGAGTGAGATACAGGAGCCAAGGTCTGTGTCGTTCGGTAGGAGAGAGAAGTGCACGGGCGGCACGGCGCATACCAAAGAAAGGTAACATCTCTGGTATGGTGATAGACCTATTTAAAGGCAGGCGATCAGACTCATACAGCGCGGGAGTCAGTGGACAAAAGAACGAACCGAACAAAGAGGATAGTGAAGGGGATATCGCATAAAACCGCAAGGCAATAACGGGCTATGGCATCCAGGATCGGGTAGAAAGGAACTACGTTGCCGCACCCACGCGGAGGACACCACAAAAAGCCGATCACAATCTTGACAGTCAAGGGCACTGTCCAAACTCCAAGATGAGTCCAGGAGAAAAAAGAATGACAGCGTGGAATACAAACCTATTCCTCTTAATAGACCCTGCTGGCCCTGCAATTCCATTAGCATACAATTTACCTTCTCAAGACACCGGCCACAAACCTACCTCCAGTCTGGTCACCCGCTTCAACATACGGATGTAACTGACCCCCATTACATCTTTTCCATCCTCTTGATCGAGCTCCACCCTTTTGGGAGCGTATTGAGCACGAATACGAATCACGTTTCCCAGGATAATCGATTCCAGAACTAGCGCGAACACTCCAACTGCGGCCTCATTCAACAACCAGAGGGCTTCAGACAACTCTGTCCTACTGAGCGAAAGTCGCATGGAAGGAAACAATAGGCCCTAGGGAGCGCGGCTAGTCAACGGCTGTACTTGTATAAGTATTTGACTACCTGGGAATTTCATGTAAGAGACTGATGGGTCGGGATCCGCGGGTTGGTTCAAATGTACAGGCGCAGTTGTGATTGTGCACTCATCCGGCGCGCTGTGAACGTGTGAATCTGTAACCGACCGCCGTGGGAGTGCGTGCGGTCGGTGCCAACTCGCAAGTTGAAGCTCATCGACTGCAACACCACTAAATACTTTTTTTTTTTCTCTTACCCAGTCCAGCCCCACTTCACTTCACCGCCTCGTCCGATGCCAGCATTTGTTTCGTCGCACCCCTCAACCAAGGCATTCGCTCGCCCGAGCACCGCAGCTCATTCTCTTGATGGCAGTACTTGCTTCTGCCCTTATTCGTATCCGGCCTACCTTTCTTTTCAAACGAGACACGCTGTATCCGGGTAATGTGTTTTGCCAGACACGTTTTCATCGACACGAAGACATTTACGAAGCTATCACACGCATTTCATTTCAATGGACTCTCCTTCACCTCGGGTTTCGCATCACCTACACAAACTTTTCGCGGATCCTTGGTGGTCGTTCATTCCCCAGGGTGTTTTTTTTTTTCGGTCTATGCCCTGCTTACCGTTCGTGACACCACAGATACAGACGCTGCAACCACCTGTAGCTATCTTCCCTTTATGTTGTAACGCGTCAACATGCAGACGAAGACTACAAAGACGTCCTTCGAGGAGAGCTAAGACAAGGATCAACAAAATGGACAGGAAGTGTAGTCAAGACAGCGTGGGAGGCACGTAAGAAGGGTGAACACGCGAGCGAGATTTTTTGAGTTGACTAGAGCAAGTGTATGCTAAGCGGGCACGATTGCTTTGAATGAGGCTCCCTGGTCGTCAACATTCGAGGTGCATATGCATCATGCTTTACCTTATCCCGACTGCGGCATGAGCTCGTTGGGGAATTGAAGTTCTCGCCAAGAAACTCATAAAACATGCGAGGCGGGTTGCCGTGGTCTTCGACTCAACTGCTAATCAAGTCGCTCACTTTTGGGCCTTATTCATCGGCCATCATGGTCAGTCCAAATCCACGTTCATGGAAACTACGACGACTGTTTGTCTGAACTGACCACCCCTAAACGGATATAAGAATGACGTTTGCCTTTTCCGGATTCTCGTCAGCGAGCTTTCATGCCGTGGAGTGTTGAATAGTGCGACTTTGATATGGTGACAAGTGTTTCAGGCCCAGAATAACCAGGATGTTGGTACGAAGAGGAATCCCTGGACTCCCTCAGTGTCATCCACGTTTCTCGTGTTTACCCTGGCGAGGCAGTGCTCAGGTGAGCCAACGGGACTCTGAAATAATTGTTATATTGAGCTTTCACAGATTTCGGTGACAAATAGCCCGCGGCAGTGGCCAGCTCTAGAGCCATCGCTGACTGTCCATTTCTGGTAGACTCGAATGTGCGATCCACTCTGGATACAGTTTACGGAACGACGTTTGACAACACGGGAGCTAGGATACCGAGGAGATCGACAGCACGGGATACGGATACCTGACAGTGAGATCCTGATCGACATCGATGATCGCATCGTCGGGTTTTTACGGGTGACAACATTTATATGCTAGTCGCCGCCACCAACTAATTCAATGTTCGACTTCGACACTAGGATAACTTAAAGCTACAAACTCACACCTAATCGGTCAGAAGTCAGAAGTACTTAACAGCGGAGGAGCCAGGGCTTCCCACTGAGCACCCACTTTCATCTCATGAATACTGAAGAAAGCCCTTTACTGGGAAACTAGCTTCTGCCTGACACCAACACCCAGTATAGCACTCTCACCACGAAGGATGCTTACAATCTCTTCACCCATGAGCAAAAGCGAGTGATCCTTGCCATCGTGTCCCTCAACGGACTCGTTCCCAGTATGTCTTGTATCTTAATCTGACCTTTTTTCGTGTTTAAATGGATTGTCGATTAGTGTTCATCCGAGGGTGCTTTGCCCCGTCGATACCTCAAATCTCCAGGGACCTCAATGCAACACCCGCGGATACGAGGTATACTATTTATCCTGTCAGCTTTTCACCGTAAAGCTCCATCCCCTCTGGACGTAAGCCCAACCCTGTTCCCAAGTTCCCTGAGTGTCATGTTCTGGTCCGCGTACACTTCGGTTTGTAGGTCTTCACGTGTTTTCTGTACCCTCTTTGTCGGCTAACCTCGACCATGTAAAAAAAGATGGTCGACGGGTGATATGCCTCTGGAATTCTCTTTACGGTTACCAGTAGTTTCGCTGTCGCAGCCATTACTGACATAAAGAGATCTGCCCCTCTGGCGATTTATACAAACGTTTGGTTGCTCTGCTGGTTATGCACTCGAGGCCGCCACCGTTGGCGATATCTACGAGTGGAGGAACGTGGAACTGCTACGGGAACTTTCCTCAGCGTGAGTCTACCATCTGTTGTGCTTTGTCGTTGATTATACTAACGATGATCTAGGCCATATTGTTTGGACTCGCCGTCTCACCATTTATTGGAGGTAACTAGCCATCACTCAAGTGCCTCTGACAAACGCTGATCCTCGTACGGCCATTCAGGCGCCTTTTCTCAGTACTGGTCCTGGCGAGGTTTCCAAGCTGCACTGGGATTGTGGGGTGTGATACAGATGTCGTTGCTCGCTCTCTTATTTCCCGAAACTTCCCACCCGGGTTCGCGCGGCGTTGACCAAGCGCGGGGTCCGAGGAAGCTATTCGTTTGGATCAACCAATTCCATTGCATAGCTTTCTTACGGAGCCCCAACATTATGTCGGTCGTGCGTCATATTTATCTAGTGGAGGTCAACACCTGCGCCGACGGTGACGTAATTGGCTCATTAGGCATTGGAATACCCCGGTATTCCTCTCGGGCTATGGTGTGTCCTTGGATGGACATGCAATCGATAGTCACTTCCCGTTGGTAGTTTTATTGATTCCTATTTCATATGCTGCCATGCGTACAAAGAACTCACGTCTCTCGCTCTCACTAATCTGTTCAAAGGGAGCGAAATATGGAATTACAAACGAAGCTCTGATTGGTGCCCTCTTCCTTCCAAACGGTATCGGCAACTTCGGTACGCCACCTCCGTCTCACCGGACGTCCCGTCCTGCTCACATGGTGCAGTGGGAGCCCCGATTGCGGGGCGTATGGGTCCTAGAAGATCGCCTTCGTGCGGTTTGGCTAGGGGACTCGTGCTTATACCCGTTTCTGTCACCCTGGCCGGCCTCACGACAGCGTACGTCGATTGGATGGTCGGATTGGTGATCAACCTGTGTCTCTTCACCAATGGCATCGTCGTCAGTCGTTTCCCCAGATATCCCTGGCACTGATGCAAGTATCCATTAGGTGGTTATGGTTCTCACGCCGATCGGGGCTGATGCAGTCGATACCATGCCTTCTCGGAGTGCCGAGGTTATGGCCGCAGTCACGTACGTCTCTGTCCTATCCCAAGGGCGTGTTGATGATGATCGGTGGTCGTTTGTGTCGTTTACTTACATCAGGGCTTTCTGATCACTCGCACTGGTATCTACACTATTGATGCCTTCAGTCGAAACCATCGGTGTCGCCGCTACCAACAGTATCTCGGGGATCTTGGCCCTGCTGGGATATTTGTACGTGTCTCGCGGTCGTAGATTTTGACGAGCGACACGTAGCTTGATTTGGCTGATGATTCGATATGGCGAGCGGATGGACGTCGGATACCCCAAGTTTGGTACTCAAGCTTTGAAGGATGAAGGACCCAGGGCTCAGAATTGAATATCAAATGCCATGTCACTGAAACGTCCCTGTACCCTCGTAACTAACAGATCGCTTGCACGTTTCATCAGTGTTTGGTGCCCTGGAAACATTTTCGTATATGTATATGATGACCAATGATGAATAGATTGAGCCGCATGCTCATACCCACTCCAATGTAGGTGGCACACGAACCGATCTTCAGAGTCTCATTTCATTCCCGCAGCGTGGTTTTGACTGCGCAGATGGCATCAGAACGCGTTTCGAAGGGACCTCAGGATCCGGCTCGTGTGCCTCCAAGTCCAATGTCGTGCCATTAATTCGAGTGTCTGCACGTGGCCCAAGTTGGACCAATTGCTTTTCATGAGATAATTTGTTCGGATGCACATGTCGAAAAGCGTGGCGGTGGTCTTGAGGGAATGTTATTCAACCGCGGCGGTATCCTCGGTTTGTCCAACTTGTGAACATCGTGCCGTTTAGGAGTCGCCACTGGCTGAGCACAATAAAACGGGAGTGAAACCGACACCTCACTAGCGGAGGGGGCGACCCGATCTATGGCTGGTGTACCGCGATGGAAGAGGGGATAGTGGTGGGAGGAGGCTTCTGTGCCAGGCAAATACACATGACCGCAAGGAATGGCGCCTTTCAGCATTTGCCACGCTGGGACTTATTCCCTACACCCGTGCGGCGAACACCAAAATGCACAGGTTGAAAAATGTGGCGCCCGTACGGTATTGGGCGAGGCCTTGAGGACCGAGACATATGAGCAGGCTGTCGTGGTCTCTTGACTGTTCGCTCGTGATGTCGTCGACTGGAGCTGAGTCACGTGTTGACGAGAAAACGCCCGTGGAGATCGCAAGCTTAGGTAGGAAAGCCCACATGGAAAGAGGTCAGCTTTCTCCGCGCGGGAGCACTGTTTAGGCTCGGACCTGTCGCACCCAGCAGCAACGTCGCGAAAACTCAGCGGCAGCTCCGACAGACCCAGGCAACTTCGCGGGCGGGAGAAGTCTTCCGTTTTCTTCTTCGTTCGATGACACCGCAGCACTGGCCAGTGGAAAATCAGTTAACCACGGCCAAGCAAGCCGTAGGCAGCGCGAAATAACGGTGCATCTCCCGCACATGTCTTCTCGCTTTAGGATGTACCCGACGTAGGCCAGTCCACGTCCGTACAGAGAAACACAATCGCACGGGGCAGCTTCATTCTGGTTTGTGGGTGAGTCTTAGAGCCTGCAGCCCAGGCTGTAACGCTCGACAACCCTCCCGAACAGCGCTTCCATCGAGAGCGATGATCGCGTTTTCTCCGCACTTTCTTCACACCCGTCTGATTCATGATTCTCAACCCCATCACAGGTACGCCTGGAGACTTCTGAGTATCCCAAAGATGATATACTAGGTGATCTAGGCAAGAGTACCTCTATATATGCGTTATGTTGAATGAATCACTACTGATAAATGCGCACTCTAGCCCCAACCTCATTCACCTTATCTAAATCCACCCACATCGACGTGGAGACCTGCCCGCCCTCGCCCACCCGTACGGGTGCTCTGCCACGGGACGGACCGACGGACCGAGTTCCTCGCCCTTTGATGCGCTACTGCCATTGCGAGCGCCATGACTGAAGGCGGTTTCGACATCCGTGTTGGCTGCGTCTCGAAAATCCGATCGTGCGTGAAAGAATGGAGGTCATTTCGCTATCTGTTCTCGGACAGTCGAGGGACTGAATACAGACAAACAGGCGCTTCAATGAGTATATAGGTCCTCAGGAACACTGTCGTAATGGCGGTGGGGCCTCCGTGTATAAATGGACTGAAGCTATGTAAACCATGGAGTAGCCCACATGACGAGGCAGAACGTACGTAGGTATCTGCAACCTGACAACGACGATATAGGTGAGGTCTAT
>JBBPSA010000003.1:0-33989 GCA_038093355.1 Boletus calvinii | reverse complement strand
TTGTACCTCACTCCCATGGCAACTAAATCACATGACCAAAGTGGTTCCTGAATGCCAAGAGCAAGTACTTTCATTCATGCTGCAAGCATTTTACCTGATTTATTATTGCTCTGCTATAACTTTCCAATCTCTTCCAAATGGCTCAACATTGGGACACTTATTTGAGCCACTGTAAGTAACATGAAAATGAATGCTCTAGGTGTTGCAGCACTGATGAGAAAGTGGAAGAGAGGGATCTGAATGCTTTAATTAAAGTATCTGTGAGCAGAGAGATGGCATCAACTTTAGAAAGATGGGAACATACCTGTGTGAACTTCTTCCTCCTTGACCACTCAAGGAAGGTGGACTGTGTAGGAAAAAGGATTGTTGCCTGTAGAATACTCAGTAAGTCACTGAGGTAACACTAAGGTATTTTGGTGTGATGTAAGTACTGCTTATATAAGCTAACTACTATCAGTGGAATAATTCCAACACTTTTCCTCAAACACAAGGGGTTAAGACAGTGGGTGGCTCTAGGCATATATGTATACTATCTATGTAATACATACTCATATTGCCCTTTTACATAAAGCCCATATCAGAATTGCTAGTTCTGATTGGTGCAGAGGCAACAGCAGATAGGAGAGCTAAGTGAGGGAGAATACTCACTGTTAAGGCAGAGAAGCTTTTGCAAGTAGAGGGAGCTATTTAACTTGTGAAACAAATAGAAGAGCTTGGTTTTCTATGGTCAGAATGACCAGGTTTATATACATTTAATGGATGGTTGTAACTATTGATGGAATAGATGAAATGGATGATAAGATTTCAGGAAACAAGCCCATGAGAACAGGTAGTGCAGTAGCACACAAAACTAACACCATAGTAGATCATATAACATTGTAGATAACAATAGAACATGATATCATAATAGTCTAAACTATATGAAATAATCATGATGACATATAATATAAGTATCACATCATCTGATTGTAGTGATTAGTAGTGATCAGTATGTCAGTTATGCATGTCAGTCACATCTATCATGCTATAATCCAATGAGTGAATCATGAAGAGTGACATTGACATTACAAAGTCAATTCTCAACACTCCACCTTGCTATTCATGATGGAAATTATGAGAGCAATAAAGTCTTTCTATTCTCTTTGAAATGTTGCCAAGTCAGATTCTTCATGAAGATATCTGCTCTCCACTCATTATAGGAATGTAGAAGAGTTTAATCTTCTCATCCTAGACACATTCTTGGACATAGTATTCTGGAATTTCAATATATTTAGTATGTCCTTCTTGAGCAGGATTGGAGTCAAGTGCTTCAATATCCCAATTTTCTAGTGCTGCTATAGAGAGGAGGTGAACAGTTTCAAATCTTGCAACTGGAGAGAATATTTCCCTAAAGTCTATTCTGAATATCTGTGTGAATCCTTTAGTAACAAAGGAGCCTTGTGACAGCCATCACTTTTAACAACATCTATCCATCTCCTTTTGACAGATGTATGATCAGGTGGTAGATCAACCAAGCCCCAGACCTTTCTTTCTTGAAGAGATTCCATCTCTTCTTTCATGGCCTTTCTTTATTTGGATTGTTCATCTCTAGATAGTTTGATGGCATCCTTATAATATCTTGGGACATTAAACACTGCAGCTGCAGAAGCTAGGATGCAATTAAAGAATTTCATACTGTAAAGAGTTTCTAGGTCTTCTTCATTCATAGGTTTCAATTCTTGATTTGAATTTCCACTTGGTTGTAGATTTCTCTCAATCTCAACTGAAGAATGATTGCTATAAGCATTGTCTGGAATAATCTGAGTTTAACAAGTCCTCTTCTAGATTCAGAGGAGTGGGAGCAGCTTGATGATTAGGTGATAATGGTGTTGGAGGTTCATCAGGTGGCACTTGATGACCTGGTGGTGGGAATTTGTTATGTGAGACATTCTCCTAACATTGAAGTGACTTATAGTTTTAAGGAAGGTACTTATGAAGAGACACAATGTCCTCAAGAAAGTAAAAGACTAAGGGGATTCAAGCAAGAATTCAAGAGACAAGAACAAGGAGCTAACTCTTGGAGCAGTTAGGTGCTTAGAAGATATGCTGTATTTGCATAGATCAAGAGTGAAGAATAATGTACATGCAGTGTGATATATAAGTACTACAACCTAGGTGATTACCTCAGCAAATGTAATACAATGAAAGGTGAGGGAACTCAATGAGTAATCTTAGAAGGTTGTAGAACCTAATGGAAAGGGATGAGTAATGGGGAATATGTAATCAATGTAAGAGAATTGATTATGGAAGATAGCTGTCCATAAATAGAATGAGAGATAGGAAAGTGCTCCTATCAGCAATAGAGGAAGGTAGAAGGAGGAAACAGTGTGGAGCTTCATAGGGCAAGGAGTTGAATGTGAATAGAACTAAAGAGAAGAAGAAAGGATCTATATCCATAAGATATTAGACCAAGGAAGTGTACAGTGCATATAGGAATGATGAAGAGAAAGATGGCATCAACAAGAAGAAGAATTGTAACATTACCCCCTTTATACATTTGAGACCCAGGCTCAAGAAAAACTGAGCTTCAGTGAAGCATTCTAAGTGGAGTTTCTCCTCTGGGCTGCTCTATGGATGGATGTTGCCTGTTCAAGAGTAAGATTTGCAACTGGACAATCATCTCTGATGTGGCTATGGGCATTACAAACCACACAACATTGTTGAGAATAGAATTGATTGGCATGTCCCCAGTTGTGACAAAAGTTGCACTGCAAGGTAAGACATTGATGCTGAGCATGACCAGGTGTGGACAGATGGCAGTTGGAGCACATGTATGTAGGTGGGGCAGTCCTTCTGATAATGCCCAAGATTATGGCAATGAAAACACTTTGTCAGAGCAGAAGTGGGGCAGTGTCAAACTACTTCAAAAAGGTTATGAGTGGGGGAAGACAGAACATGGAAGCCTGGCTGGGTTTTGATGTGATATGAGTGTGTGATTCATCAGGCATCTTCATTGGTGGGGGAGTCAGGAGGAGGTTTGACAGCAGTGGAGGTTTCAGAGATGTTAGAGTCATATTGAAGAGATATAAAGTTACAGGGGAGTACTTCACATAGAGATGCCATGTTTTGAGGGGATGACTAGTTATTTGAGGTTGTGAGCAACTTTATATTTGTTGAGAAGGAAAGCATGCCAGACACTGGATTCAGGTTTCCAGATATTTTCAGCTGAGGAGTATCCTTTCCATATGATCAGGTACCTGCAGTGTCTAGCAGTGCTCCAATGAGTAATGATTCAATCAACTTTACAGTATACTCTTCTTCATTATATATAAGGTCCAGAGATGGTTGTAGGAAGTTGGGACCGTGCATTTCAGTCTCATAATAAGAGGATAGAAAAGAGGTGTGAAAAACATTGTGGACTTTCCATGTGGAAGAAAGGTGGAGTTTGTAGATAAGGAGATGTGGGAGACTTTGAAAGATCCCTGGCATTTGGAAGCAAGTTATCTAGATGAATATTGGAGGTGGAGATTAGTGGCTTCTAACCAGATCTTATCTCCTACTTCCCATGGGGAGAACTTCTTAGAAGACTATTCAATCATGATCTGACATGTGGTCTCATGTCCAGCAAGGGCTTCTTTATAAGCTTCTTCCAGAGCAGATAGGCATTTTTCCATAGCTAGGATAAAGATTTTTCTAGGTGAAGGATAGGATCAGGGTTCATATCTGAGTAGAAGGGAAAAAGGAAATACTTGTGTGGAACTGTGAAGAGTGGAGTTCTGGTGGAAAAAATTGTGTGGAGGAAAGGAAGTTTGTCCATTTATGGAGATTGTTGGTACAGAAGATCTGTAGATAAGTCTCTATCTCTTAATTGGTTCATTCAGTTTGATCATCTGTCTGAGGATAATATATGGTGGATAGATAGATGTTATATTGGAGATGTAAGTGAGTTCTCTGGCAAAAGTGGATGTGAATTGTGGTCCTCTGTCAGAGATGATGGAGTCATGGAAACCAAATCTTTTGAATACATGGTTGAAGAAAAGTGTGGCCACTCCTACAGCATTAACAGTTTTAATTCAAGGTATAATAAGGATTACCCCCTTCATAAGGCCATGGTTGACCATGACCATTAACAAATCATAACTGTTTGAAATGGGTAGATCAGTGACTAAGTCAACAGAGATCTGCTTGAAAGGGAGTGCAGTGGTGGAAGGAATAGGGGATAATGGAGTGCAGGTAGGGTGAGTGTTCACCTTGCTTTGCTGGCATACTGCACATCTGTGATGAAATTATTTACAAAGATCATCAGCCCTGGCCACCAAAAATCCCATTTCAGAAAAGTTTTTGTGTGGAAACATCCAACATGGCCAAAGGTTGGAAATTCATGAATGAAGCAGACAGGTAGAGAGTGGTGTTCTGGGGAATTTAAAGATGGTTCTGATGAAAAGATGGTCATTATTAAAGGACCAGTCTGAGAGTGAGGAGCAGAGAAATAGTGAAGAGCCATCCTGGAGTCCTTGGGTGGCACAGAAAACTAGAGGGTCTGATAAGGAGGACTTTCCAATGTCACAATAGATAGTGATGTTAAGGGCGTTGATTATGGCTTAATCAGGATATATTGCCACATCAACATTGTCCATGGTTATGTTGATGGAGTCTTTGTGAGAGAGGGCATCAGCAGAATTCATCTTCATCCTAGGGGTTATCTGCCAAGTAGATTGAAATCTTGGAGGAAAAGTGATCACTGGACTCAGCAATGGAAGAGTTTGCATGGATCTTTGACATAGGAAAGATTCTTGTGGTTAGTGATGATAGTCACAGGATGAGTTATGCCTTAAAGGTACTGTCACCATTCTGCAAAGATGAGGATGATGGCAAGGAGTTCTTAATTGTATATGTCATAGTTTCATTCTGCAAAGAGAATGTGTGGGGATAGTATGTGCAGGGGTGTAGATCACCATTAGTATCAGCTTGCATAAGTACAGCTCCTGCAGCAAGTAGAAATGCATCAGTCATGATGAAGAAGGGTTTGGAGACATCAGGGATAAAAAGGACAGGTGTAAAGAAGAATATCAATTTGAGGGAATCAAAGGCTTTTTGTTGAAGCAAAGTCCAGATCCAAGGTTTATTCTTCCAGGTGGGAAGATTCAGAAGGATAGCAATGTTGGAGAAGTTGGAGATAAACTTCCTGTAGAAGTTGACAAAGCCAGTGAATGATCAAATATCTTTGACCAAGGTGGGGAGTTTCCAATCTCAAATGGTATCAAGTTTATTGAAGTTCATTTTGACTCTTTCCTGACTGATGATCATATCTAGGAACTCCATCTTGGATACATTAAAAATGCACTTGGAGAGTTTGAGAGTGAGACCATGCTCTTTTAGTATTACACAAGATGTTCTCCTAACATCAAAATGATTTACAATCTCAAGGGAGATACTCACAAAAAAACACAACATCCTCAGGAAAGTATCAGACTGTCCTATGTACACCACTCCAGATATTATGTAATACTGTCAAAAGTGAATTAAAAGAATATGAATTGATATATTATTGCTATCTCTTTACATGATAGAAGAGGGGAAGGGGGGGAAGGGGGTAATGGAGGAGGCAGAAAGAAGAAGAGAGTGATTGGAGTAGAGGAGGAGGGGATGAAGGAAGGGAAGGAGGAGGAGGGGATGAAGATGATGGTAGGAGAGGGAAAGAAGACAAAGGAAGAAAGAAGGCTCTCCCTTTTCAATCACTTCCTCCTTCTCCTTTTCTCTTTTCTATTATCTCCTTCTTCTTTCCCCCTCTGTTCCATCACACTCTTCTCCTTCTTTCTTCCCCTTTTCTAATACTCCCTTCTCCTTCTTTTTCTTCCCCATAACTCCCTCCTCCTTCTCCCCCCTTGGACTTTAGCTGCATGATTGAGCAATTGACCTAGAGAGATCAAGTGGACATTTGAGTTGGGTATGTGACATACAGCATAAAGATCAAGAAAATGAGGTTTCTTATGGATATGGACCATTCATTGAATTAACACACATCCACTACATGAATGACACCTGCAGCTGTTTGCACAGATATGCAGTCATTTCCTTTAAATTCAACATAGTTAACAAAATCTAATTGATGTGGAGTGAAATAGATGAAGGTGCCTGAATCTAGAATCCAGAACATCCTTCCATCATATTTATGCTTGCATACACACTCTTTGCTATGATTTGCACCATGAGAAGAGAAACAAGTCATGTTTACATTGGCAAAAGCAGGATCAAATACAACAGGCAGTATACTATGAGCTACTCAACCATCATACATATACATCATAGGCAGAGAGAGCAAAATATGAGCATAGAGGTGCAGTAAGGTCAGAAGGAGCTGACTTTATCATAATGGACCAATCATCCTCCAGACCAACAGCCTCAGTGGTGTCTCCATCAACTGATCCATAGATGTTTATGATGACACCCTTTGACCAGTGGTCAGCAGAAGGGGCCTGAGTTGCTACCTCATCATCAGATGGGAGTTCCTCAAAATATGTAGATGGAGGTGGAGGTGGCATCAGTCATTACCACATCAAGTGGCAATGGATCAGCTGATGAAATCCAAAAGGCTCAAAATCATGTTCATCATTCAATATAGACTCACCAATGGGTACAGAGATCTATGCATCCAAAAAGCAAATAGCTTCACATAAGGGGGTAACTCATGTTTCATCATCACAATGAACAACTTGAATCAGAAGAAGGAGTAGATGGTAATGATAATCCAGAACCAGAGATGAGAAAGAAGTCCAAGACTTATTAGCTAAAGCCAAATTTGAGGATGAAGCTGAGGATCATAAGGATGAAACAAAGGAAGACAATGATGAAGAAGGGTATGAAAATGCAGATGATGACACTGCAGCACTCCTTATCACAGTTCATGATCCTTTTCCTGTAACACCTGCTAATCAAAATTTTATGCAGACTTTCATAGCCAATGTCTTTATATTTTGGAGAAAACAAGATCACTATATCTTTCAACATTAACTCCACTATCCAGAGTCGTACTTTCATTCTCATTGGATCTTCTAACTATACCATTTGAGCTAGACAGACTCACAACCTTTTTATCATGGCTATATGGTGGAGTGTTGTAGATGGAACCTCCACACATACCAGACAAGCTGACCAAGCTGCTAGAGATGTCTGGACTGCTAATAATAGTCAGGCACAATCTTTGATTGCTGTCTTCATTCACCAAGACATATAGCACCTCCAAAAGGATAACTATGTCACTGTCAGAAATGTAATTCATTCATCACTTGCTAAGGATCTTTGGGATACTCTGGCTACATTATACAGTTCCACTGGGATGCAGTAACAATTGCTTCTTAGATTACAGTTGTTTTTATTTTAGTGTGGAATCCAATTTTTGTGAAAGTCATGCCTTGGATGCTATCAGGATAGGACCCCAAACTCAACAGTTCACTTTATCAAGTGTGATCTATATGATTCATCAGCTACTGTCACCATGTTAGTGTCACCCACTCCCAGTGACTCACTGGATACAGAGTATACTTTCACTATTTCTTTTACTATCTACTCTATCATCAAAAAGAAGACTGCTAAGGGCAAAGCACCTGCTCCAAAGGAAGAGAAGGCTGTCAAAGTCAAGGAGGTACAATTTTCATTCAACAATGTAAACTATCTGGACTTTCTGCAAAGCATTCTCAACAAGTATAAACAAGATCAATACAAGCTCTCAGCAGAGAAGCAGTTTGCATTCAAGTATATTTCACCAAAGGTGAAAGAATAAGTCACTACTATGTTTTTTTTTTTAGTCCTATGTAAACTCTTGTCACCTGCTCAGCCAGCATGCAAGTGATGCCATGGATGTTGATAACAAAGCTGGCTATAAATAGATGGTGAAAAAGATTTGGCAGAGCAATCTGTCCTCCACCAAGATCCTTATTAATATAAAGGATATCAAAAAACTTCCTGCTTTGGGCCTGGATGGCAATGCAGAAAATGACAACAATAAAACAACAGATGGCAATGATGACAAGGTATGTAGCCATTCATGCAGACATTCAAATATATTGTTCAGAAGTCAAATGAAGTTAGGGACTCAAAACATTCAACATTGAATCATGCCTTGTCCATTGATGTATTGAGCTTCAAGCCCACTACAAAAACAATCATGATGGAGGATACACTTATGTTGGTCCAACAGGGACAATTGTGCTCACACTGGCCATGATTCTGAATTGGTGCCATGCTTTGGTATGTTGAAATACTTCTTTGATGACAGAAAAATCCCAACATTCTTACAGGACAAAGGTCAGGCTACATTGACCACACCACCAAATATTTCCTTATTTAATATGGCAAACACAGTGCATTTTTTGCATCCAACACAAAAAGCATAGCCCACCCCAATGATGCTGAGTGCTGATGTCAACTCTCTAACATCTGTTCTTTTGCTGCAGTCCGCCACTGGTTCATCTGTTGCTAAGGTTCCTCCCCTCCTTCCATCTGCAGTACCATCAGTGACCCCCCTATATACTAGTAAACCTTCTCAACCACCTCCAAGTCCATCCCCACCTCTTCCATCACTGATGCAACCCAAGTGCTTTCTATTATATGCAGAAACCACTTGCAAGGTCCACAATACAATCCAATATCATAATGAATATGAACTTAATCTTTGAAACATCAGGCCAGATGTTCTTGTGAATATGCCTAATTGAGTTTTGTTTGAGATTGGGATCCTAATTGGCAATATCATTTATTTAAAGAATAGTAGTGCTATATGATGCAATGGATCAAATGCAAAGTGAAAGCAGAGCAGCATGTCATTGTCATCAGGCACATTGAACTGCAGGTCTTCTTCAGAGCAACCAGTGAAAAAAAGGATTGCATATGAGAAACAATACCATGGTGGTGGCAGGTTGCATTTTTCAGGACCACCAATGGTGGATGGTGATCCTGACCCTATTGTGGACTATAATGTATATTACAAGTGTGATACACAAAACCAGTGGCTTCCAGTTCTGAGGAAATTTGTTGTATTAAGGATGTAGATGAGGATACAGGAGACAACTTTTTTGTGCATTAGATAGTGCTCAGTACACTGTATGGTACTATACTATATATCCAGATGTGTGGAAATAACCTATAGCTTTGTCAGGCATGATACTTTGACAGGCATGAATAATTGCCATTATTGAAAGGTCATCATTGTGACAACACAAATATGACTTAACTGCAGAAAATGTTTATTTGATGGATTGTTACCCAGAGAGTAGAATGGCAAGTAAATCAGTTTACAGATTAGAAAAAGATCAGAAGAAATAAAGAATATTATGTGTAGCAATGAATAGTGCATGTCCTTGGCAAGTGTGTGAACTTCTTTGCCTTGGTGAATATGACAATTGTCCATGATGATGACACTATGCAATCTAGGATATGGGATAGTGAAAGGCATCTAAAAATGTCAGCCATCTTGATTGGTTTGGAAATGCATCAAACATACAAATGTGTTAATGTAAAAAATGCAAAAATGTGCACTGTTGACTGGGCCTTTAATGATATTATATGTGATAATATCATCAAGTGTGATGGCAGAAAGAATGAAGTAGTGAACAATATGCACAAAGTACCACTGCTATATAACACATAAGTCTATGCCAAGTTCTTAATAAGTCCCTCTTCCATATCCTCTATCAGACCTCTGGTCCAACCCCTGCACTAGCCCCTCTCTTCTCTTCTGGACCTCCATTGGACTTGAGCCTAAAGGATCCAGACTTGACAGCTGCCTACAGCAATATTGTTCCCAGAGTGATTTGCCACTTGGGTGATAAGACATACACTGGTCCTTCACTGCTTCATCAATAAACAACAACATGTTGGTGTCTGGGGCTTCTGCTGCAATGTGACTTATGTAGCATGCATGTAACTCCTCATTCTGCTCAGAAGCAGCAAAGGATATTGTTTTTCTGGTGAACTAAAGGGGTCACAGAGCACAGTAAAGAGTAAAGGCTGTAGCATATACTTTATGCTTCTCCCATAGTTTGTGTTGGAATTCATCAAGATAGATGGTGCTGTGGTGAGTGACTATATTGGAGATGAATGTGATATCTGCCATACTGAGGATATAACAGCACCTAATGATGTGGAAGTAGATGTGGAGGTTGTATACAACACCAAATTGTTTGTAGAGACTGAAAGTCTTGTATACAAGTGTCTTTTTGATATCAAGGAGGTAACAAATCTCTTTCACAGTGTAACCATCTTCTGAGACAGCAGGGATATTGAATTTTGTGTGGTTGGAGACAATGTGCTATGGCATAGAGTGGTAAGCATGATAAAGGGTGAGAGGTGCAATGCATGCAATCATGACACTGGCAGCAAGTTTCTCAGCAGTGTTCAACATATTACTTTCACAAAATTGGATTCTGCATCAAAATTAAAACAGCTGTAAAAAATTAACCTCAATTTACAATAAGATGATGTCTGCCAGATTACAGCTCTGGATAACCTTAAAGCCATAATCCTCCTAAATGC
The DNA here is from genome assembly GCA_038093355.1 of Boletus calvinii. Taxonomy (NCBI): domain Eukaryota; kingdom Fungi; phylum Basidiomycota; class Agaricomycetes; order Boletales; family Boletaceae; genus Boletus; species Boletus calvinii. The sequence goes on along the minus strand of JBBPSA010000003.1, from coordinate 23,480 downwards.
CCTTCCTTTCTCCTATTGATCTCTGTCATAACCACACATGGACCAGGCACTATCATTCTCAAACAGGATCAGAAGTTTGCTTCTCCTGTAACATTATCAGAAGTATGGTATGCTCCAGCTGTTGCACACTGCTTATTGTTGGTCATAGCCCTTATACATCAGGATTTCAAATAAATATGAAATCACTGAGAAGATCAAGATCTGAAACAAACAGGAATGCTTGGTAATATAGGCCACTGCTTTACTCTCAGCACTTCACTCCACTGGTTTAGGTTGCTTTTGATCACTTCAGAGCAGGATGAAAAATCCTATGATCTATGGCATTATTGCCTTGGACATTGCTGCAAGAACGCACTTCAGCATGCTCATATCCAACTTAAAGATATTCCTTAATTCCTTCTATGACTTCCTCATTATGTCAAGGATGTCAATTGGATAAGGCACATGAACAGAAATTTCCTGCTTCTACTTCATGTGCTTCTAATGTTCTTGATCTTATTCACACTGATCTATGTGAAATGCTGACATTGTTATGTTCCCACAATAAATAGATCAATACCTTTATAGATGACACTTCAGATTTTGCCATCCTTCACTTTCTGCAATCTAAAGTGGATGCTGTTTGATGTTTCCAAGATCTGATTACTTGGACTGAAGCTCAGACTGGATATTGGTTACAATCTGTACATTTGGTCCAAGGGGGGAAATATATAAATGAAAATCTTCAGACATTCCTTTCATCCAGAGGCATAGAATATCAAATTTCTGTATCTCATACCCTTCAGCAAATTGGTTGAGCTAAACACTGTAATTGTACCATCATTGAAGAAATCTGAAGCTATGCAACATGTTTGCCACCTTCCTTCTGGCAAGATGTGGTAGAAATAGCTCTGCACATTTATAATTGTCAACCAATATGACATCTTAATTGGTCACCTCCAATACTTCAATGGAATGGTGAGACACCTAATGTATCATATTTCAAGGTCTTTGGATGTAAAGCATATGTTTTTAACCCAAAGAGGATCATCAGAACAAGCTCTCTATGAAAGCAGAAAGCTACTGTTATTGGCTATGAGAAAGGTACCAAGGATACTGCTTCTGGTCTCTACAGCACAAAAAAGTTGTAATCTCTTCTATAGTCACTTTCAATGAATTTGTTTTTCCTCATTATTCTAGAAAGTCAGATAATAAACCATCTCCTATTCCTCAAGACAACATTGATTAGGAATCTATTAGAGATTCTGAATCAGTTGAAGACATTCTGGTTACCAACTACTACTCCTTTCCACCTCTAGAAGATTAATATGATTATTATCTAGTTATCAATTCTATTACAATTCTTCTTTTTATTCATGGTGTCTTTCTCTTTATCATTCCTATATATACTGTACACTTCCTTGGTCTAATATCCTATCAGTATAGATCCTTTCTTCTTCTCTTTAGTCCTACTCACATTTAATTGCTTGTCCTATGATGCTCTACACTGTTTCCTCCTTCTACCTTCCTCTATGGCCAGTAGGAGCACTTTCCTTTCTTTCATTCTATTCATGGACAGCTATCTCCCATGATCAATTCTCTTACATTGATTATGTGTTCTCCATCACTCATCCATTTCCATCAGGTTCTACAACCTTCTAAGATTACTCATTGAATTTCTCCACCCTCCATCATATTCCATTTGCTGAGGTAATCACCTAGATTGTAGTACTTATATACCACACTGCATGTACATTATTCTTCACTCTTGATCTATGCAAATACAGCATATCTTCTAAGCATTCTAACTGCTCTAAGAGTTAGCTCCTTATTCTTGTCTCTTAAACTCTTGTGTCAAGTCTGGGTTCTCTGGGCTTAAGTCCAACAAAGGTCTGGAGGGGAAGAAGGGATTAGTGTAGAAATTGGACTGGAGGTCCAATAGAGGATTATGGAAGGGGGGATTTTAAGAACTTGGCATAGACTTGTGTGTCATGCCCTTGTCAAGGTTGTGTCCTTGATTTACAGAGGGACAAAGGAGAATAGAGACAAAGATTATGGAGGCAAAGCGAGAGGACTTCAAGAGGAGGATGGAAGACTTATATAGAAAGGAACAGAGGAACAAAGGAGCATATGGAACACGGAATTGTGGCTAAGGGTTATGTAGTATAATGTAGTTGAAATGATAGGGTCAGAGAAAGAATGAAGGATTATACTATGATATATGGTGATAACTCTAAATAGGAATAAAAGGACAGAAATGGAGGTCTGATGCAAAGAAGACATACTCTGGGATGAAGTTCTGAGGGTGAACAAGGAGTAGACTGGAGTTGATACCAGAGTGGAACAAAGGGGGCAGATAGGGGTTAGGGATGGAAATGACACCTTGCTTGAATCCCTTTAATCTTTTACTTTCTTGAGGACATTGTGTCTTGTTATGAGTACCTCCCTCAAGACTGTAAGTTACTTTGACATTAGGAGAACATTTCATGTAACAAAAGATCAAGAGTCTTTCTTTGTTCCTCCTATTTAGGAGCAGGACATCCATCCCCAGTTATTCCCCCATGCATACCACTGCATACCACAAAGGGACTATCAGTTGCCCATTGGCTCCTCTGGAGACAAAGAACCATTCTCCCCAGTAACCCAGATGCCCCATATACAGTAACTCCAGCATCCCCAGTATACCCTAGCATTACCCTAGTGAACCCTTGAGTTGGAAGAAACTCCCTTCTAACCCCAGCAACCTCTGTAAACCCAGTACCATCCATTCCTACCACAGCAAATCCACCTGTCTCCACACCTGTGGCAACACAGACAGCACCTACAACTATGTCCATCTCCAAGCTCAAAGTGGCTCTCCCTACTGACTTCTTTGGTGATCCCACAGACACCATGTGCTGAATCAAGGCCATGAAGGCCTACCTCACTATTAACAATAAGTTATACTTCTGATCAGATTCAGATTATAACAATCCTAAACAAAATGAGCAAGGATCATGGCATCAACTTTTCTGAGATGTGATATGATAAGATGGCTAACCCTTAAAGGTCATTGGCATCAAAGAAAAGACCTTTGCCAAACTCACTGATGACTTCAAAACCACATTCTTTCCATTTGATGTTAAAGCCACTGCTAGACATGACCATAGACTCTTTCAGTGTTCATTCAAATTCTCCAAAAGAACCACAAATGATGGATTTCACAAGTACATCAACTTTCAGAACCTCACTGCCAAGGCCAACATTACAGACTCCATCATCCCCATCAACCAGTTCTCTATTGGAGTTAACCAATAAATTGCCACCATGATCCTATCCATGTCATCCATTCCCATCACCTTGGAAGAATGGATCAAACAAGCCAAGGTCTTCCATGCACAGAAAATGCACATTGCTGCCCTCAAAGGAAACCAAGGAAACTTCTCCTTTAGAACCCACAGGTCCACCAGAGACTCTGACACCATGGATGTAGATGGTGTCACCCTCAGCAAGCTTACCCCCCTAGAATGAGCCAAGTATATTCATAAAGAATGGTGCTTCTGGTGCAGAAAAACCAAATACAACACCAACCAATGTCACAATCAGAAACAACCCCACAGATCCTCTACAGTCAAATGCTTCTAGAACATACATACATTCTGCTGAAACCACTAATTCAATTTCAACTCCCTCATCACCTTGCACCACTAAATCTCTGTCTGCCATTGAGTCCTATGTACAATCCCTCACCATCCAAGGGAAAAGTGAGGAAGAAGTCCTCCAAATCCTAAAGCTTTGCTATGAAGAGCCTTTGGAAACCAAAGAGGTGTGTAGCTCTTGCTGAAGAATTTTCAGATGTTTGAAGCAGGAAGCCACCTTGATGTCTTTTTCCCATGATCTCACCCATGTACTCATAGCTTTACCGAATGAAAGAACCATGTGTCTCCCCATAAAGCTATATATCCAACAGAACCAAAACCATTGAAACCACTATCTTGATTGACTGTGGAGCCACTGGAAACTTTATCAACACTGGACTCCTTTGCCTTGCCAACTTCCCTCTCAGCCATCTTCTGAAGCCAATTTTCATACACAATGTAGATGGCACTGCCAACTCCAAAGGGACCATCCATTGGAAAAATCACACTGAGATACTCTGCAAACCCTCACAAGAAAAGGCAGACCTTATGGTGTTCATTGTCATCATTCCAACACTTGGCAGAGTCAGTGGGGTGGTCTAAGTCGGAATAATTAGCAAGATGTGCTGCTAGATTGTACATTAATGTCTCATATAAAATCTGCTTCTTAAGCAGCAAGGACCCTGATGATTATGAACTTGTATGGAAGTGATATAAGATACAGTTCAATTGAATCTTTACATCCATTGAAACTGAATCAACCAAATCATGCACATTGGTCTGCTCTCAGGAATTTGCAACATGCTATGATGTTCTCTGAAGTCTTCATGAGGGTGTCTCCACACTTGCCATCTACAAAACTTCAGCTGTTAAGGGCAACAATTTTGCTGTTTGGCTTGTGCAACCTCCATTCTTCTTTTCCCACAATTTTACCTCCCAACAGTGGATATCACCCAGGTCTTTTGGTGTTACTAACAATCCAATAACGATACAGGGGAAGAAGCCGTGGAATTTCTCTATGTTTCTGGAAAATCTACACTTCAAATCCCTGCATCTCTGTCACAGATTCATGGCCAAGAACAATTGCATGGTTTTTTTCTCATGACAGTTTCGGATTCCCTTGTGTCATTTATGAAGTGGTTCAAATCAGTTAGTGATAGACCATGACCATTTGTGATTATGATCAAATGCTTATTCAAGCAATTGACCTTGTGCATGCACGGCAGTGCTTTGTACAGTCTGACTCATAGCAAATATTTTTTCTTCCTGTTGAAGCGTTTCACAAGTTATCTTGAGGGTCTCAAAGTCCCTGTTCAACTGCTCTATTGTGCAATCACTCGCAGGCATTTGTTCCCTGACAAGGCATCCCTCATTCATACCATTGTCAGGACGATCTTGCTCAACGCCTTTTTCAATGTAGCTGGCACCAACATAAATTGTCTTTATGAACAGTTGGAGTCTGGTGGCAGGGTGAAGCGCAAAATGGGACTGATTCATACGCAAAGTGATCTCATCGACACCAAAGTAGTGTGCCATGTTTCTTTCCTCTGTCAGTGTGTCCCTCTGGGTCATGATGGTGTTTAGATAGTATACTTAATAAGCGGCACTGAACTTCCTGCTCTACCAGCAGTTTCCAGATCCTACACAGCTTACACTCGGAATAATGGTCAAGAATTGGATACTAAAATGATGCCCTTTAAGTCCAGTGAGTTCATTAAAAGCGCAAACACACTTACCCATTTGCCAGTCTCTTCCATTTGAAGGAGTAGACTATCTGTGCCATGCAGATCAGGCTCTTGGCTCCGGGCACCGTCTTCAGCCTGAGGACTGGAACGACTGTCCACATGTTGCTGTGAATGGCCAGGTTGAGGTGAGTACATGAAACATTGGTGGGGTGCTGCTGCATGTGGTGGTTATGTGGTTGTGATCACAGCCATGCCTGACCCATGAACGTCCTCTCACAGGGATGCTGCCTGCAGCTGAGAAATACTCAACTTTCTCGGGAGAGAGGTCACGCTAGCTCGATGCTGCGAGTCCTATTCCTAGCATGTTATCGAATGCCTGCAAAGTCTCCTCATTCACCCTCTCTGCGAACTGCGTGTGGATAAATGGCAGATGAGCTATGTTACAAGGGCATTGCCCTGGGACACTCAGAATGCTGTTGCTGATTTTCAGAATCGTGAGCCACGCGTAGTGTTTGCAGCTGTTTGCCAGGGCATTGTGCCAGGAGACTCTAAACATTGTTGCTGGTTTCAAATTGTATGAAGAAGTCATTCTGAGGCTGGTTGCACTTGGGAATCATTGCGTTGCTGATATGCATGCACAACATTCAAATCTTCACCATAATTTTGCTCCGAAATAGCACCATTCATAATGTATATATCATACATAAGAACTGCATCAGAGGGAATTATTCACTCTCCTGAAGTCAACATTCCTCTGGTAAATAGCCACCGGTGCACACCTCTAAGTAATAAAATCTAACACAGCCAACCAGCTTGTGCTTACCACAATGGCATAAGCATTGCCCTGGTGAGACCGCCCCAGATAGATTACATGTGGCACTGAATGATCCTGTGGTTGGTTCGAACACCCTTGACTCCTGCTACCTTTGTTCGCCCTCAAAGACCTGCAAGTTTGAGCTGACAGATCTCAGATGGCCAACAAACAAGAGAAGTAGTGCATAGTAGTTACAGAGTGAATAAACTTACCCTCACAGGGAAGAGTTTTCACTTTCCTCTGGCGCACAGCTGCAAAATATCAAATGTGTGCGGCCTCAGACAATTGTAGGATCACACCGATGGATGTTGCTACCGCAAATGAGCATTTCAATCCATTACTCCGAGACTGGCGCGCATACTCCCCCTCTGATGCGATCCACGCCGAAGGTGGCGATGCAAAGGAAATATAATTGGATCTCTAAGAGGGTGATCATGGCCAGGGACTTGTTTAAGCATTGCAGCATTTCTTGTGATTGAGCAACAGAACCAGAAGGAGAGTGAGTCATAAAGTGGCCATGGAGGGAACTCTTGCTATGAATATATGCTAGACTCAGAAGATGGAGCATCCTGAGGCCAGGAGGGGGGCATGTGCCTTTCTTGAGGGTCTGGGGCTGGTCTTCATTGGTGCTATTCAATAGCCTTAGATGGCATGTTGAACTGCAGCATTGACAGTGTCCCAAATTGGATGTCATGCCAATGCTAGTCTGTCACAACAGTAGTTCATTACACCATTGGATGCCAGTCCATTACCCTTAGCAGTACCACTCAGTTATGCTGCTCAGTCCTGCTAGTGCAGTTGTCAAAGCTTTGAAGGTTGCTAATGTCCAATTAAAATTCACGAGCACATTTCACCTGCACACAATCACCCAAATTTTTATTGCAAGGCTTTTACTAATTTTTATTCTAGATAGTATTGTAGTGAGCCCAAGAGTTGTTGAAATTGATAACACAGTGGTTACAAAGGTATCATACAAATCATAATACCAAGTTTCTAAAAAATACTTTATTTCAAACTATGTAGTATACTATACAATTCAAAGCTCTGAATGTTTAAATACTTCAGTCCAAACTAACTATGTTCATAGCTTTGGTATCTCTTTGATTGGAAAACGAAATCTTGATGTTTCTGGGGAAAGTCCTCCAAACCAGAATCCAAAGCCATTCTAGGAATAAACACCACATCTCCATCTCCATTCTCATTCCACAGACAACACTCCAGAATGTGTTTTGTGGATCTGAGCAACCTTAACTGAGTTCCATTATACAGTCGATGCAGAGGATCCAGATTTCTCAACAATATCAGGGTGCTCCATTCGTCAGCTCTAGTTTGTGCAGAGGAAATCCAGATCGGCTGAATGTATTCAGGATCCTGACCAAGAAGCATCTCTTGAGCCATGAAGGATCACAGGAAAGGTTTGCAGTGCCGTGTCCTTGACATTATCAACCACATTATCGATGTGAGCATCGGGACGAAAATGCCACCATATGTTGGCCAGGAAGATGAACACGCCGGCGATAGACAGCAGGCCATTCCATATGCATGACAAACTCAAAGATGTTATGGCAGCCTTGGGTGGAGGAGATGTGTCTTGCATCCCAATAGTTTGAAATCTCGTTGTCATTGCCAGCCTGAATTGTTGCACAATCTGGGGCCTTCTAGATGTACTTGTGGATATCCTGGACAGCCTTAATGGAGCCACAGTCTGGACAGTCCTTCCATTGTCAGGGCGAGCATAGTCAGGATATCCAGCTTCTTGAATGATGGTCTGAGCAGCAAAGGCCTTGAGAAAGCGTTTTTTGCAGATATTGTTTTCAATATATAGTTTTGGAGAGCAATGACCATGGAGCATGCACTTTAAGATAGTAGAGTGAAGTTGTGGATGGATGTTGGGATCAGGAAGCTGAGCTTCTGAGAAATAATGGCATCCATGTGCTCCACAGTTCTAATCATATCTTACTCCTCCAAGAATATAAGCAGATGCATGTGAGGAAGTCCACACTTCTGATATTCAATGGTGTATACAAAACCAGCCACCTCCCCATAGTAGCCATCATGAATCTTCCCAAGCAGTGCCTGGTGTTTGGCATAGAAGACATGTAAGACTATATCTGTCTACAGCTGTTTGACCAGTATGAGAATCAATCAGTTTTATCAACAGAAACAAAAACTTTAAAAGATACATACCAGGAAAGATGTTCTGCCCCAAACGATCACGCAACCCTTGATAGAGATCTGCTCTAAGTCTTGTTTGCTTGTTGGCAACCCAGGTGAGGTTGGAACAACCAGGTTGGATGGTTCCACATCTTCAGCCAGAAAATTTGAGTGACCTTTTTGGAGCGATGCTGATGCCATTCTGTTGCTGCAAGTGGATATCTAGCTGCCAGCCTGCTTCACCTTTGGGAAAGAAAAGAACATAACGAAGTGGCAGATATGATGGATGCAACAACCTTGAAGACGTACAACAATGTCACAATTGACACCAACATGGGGAAAGAGGCTTCTCCTGGAACAATGGCAACAATCTCCTCCACAGTAGGTAGATTATATCTTCTGACATCAGTGCCCTGTTGTAGGTGGATCTGCATACAAACATCAGTATGCTCCTCTGGAGGCCTACCCTACATAATTCAGTCAGCATACTATATATAGTTTATATCAATTGAAAACATTCACCCGCATAATTTCATAGGCCTGTTTATAGACTGGAGTATATGGATGGTGTGGTGTTCGCTCAGCATCTCATGCAAATCCAAAAGTATAGTTCCATCCAATTGATGGTTACACTGAACTCATTTATCAGTAGCCTCTATAGGATCATAGATGTGCAGCTGAGCAAGTGAAAGCTGATAATCATTAGGTGGAATGAGAGCACCCATAAGATGATGGAGTGCACTATGGATACCAAATGAGGCAGGTCTGGCCAGCTCCTTGAATTCCTTCATTTCCTAACTCAACACCCACAGAGGTAAATGCCATTGCATTATTATTATACTGGCGAATCCTCTTTTTAAATTCCCTGTGATCTTGGGGATATATTCTGATCTACACATATCCACTACAACTCATGGATGTAGCATGAGAGGGTCAAGGAGCAAAGCAATGAATGCTCAACAGAAGAAACTACACTTGAACATGTACATCTCTATCCTCTGAACTTATAGCAAGATGTATGCTAACTCTTACCTATAGGAGTGTGGAACAAAGGCACAAGCAGTATCTTTGCAATAGAACTGCACAGATAACCCTGTGGATGCCAGAGTGCTGATCCAGATCTGCCATGTAAAGGGCACCATGGGTCTACTCATGAGTTGCCTGATGGATATTGGCTGCACTGGATGGGTATTATATGTTATTTGAGGGGAAAGTAACTACTCTATGTTAATGTGATCCCAATCCTGTTCCAATATAACATCCTGATCCCCTTTGATTCCTCCATGGTTGCCAGCTTCTGCATGTCAGTGTCTTCAATGAAACCATGAAAACTCCAAGAACCAAGACAGAATTGCACAGACTGATTGAGCAGATAGGCGGTTGCACATGTGAGATAGGATTATCTGGCCATGCTGAAAAGATGTTTGTGTCATATTCCAAAATCTTCAAGCTTAGGCCGGCCAACTGGAGCCCACTGGGCCATCTCTGCTCAGTAAACCCATGAAGTCCAGAGTATTCTCAAGGGGTTTGCATCTCCAGACTTTCAAACTTCTTCTCTATTGTTCTTGTTCCTCATATATACTAGTCCCATTTCTAGAGTCTATGTAATACCTGTGTCTTACTTAACAAGCACAGCTCTGGTTTTCATTCACTCCTGGCAAGGCGCACCACCACATATGGTGAGGCCAAAGTCCCACTTGTGCTGAATTCCGGAGCTTCAGAGTTCTGATCAGAGTAAACCCAGCCTTAACAGTTCAACATCAACTAGGATAGCATACTCTTGTGAAATATAATCAATGATATCATACATACCAGGGACTGTTAGATAGTCCAATGCTGTCCATGAAATGTGCAGATAAGTAGCTTAATCATTGTGGGTTATGTGAGACATTCTTCCAATGTCAGAATGAGCCAGCCATAAGGTCCTCAGAAAAGTATGAAATGAAGGAGAATTGAACAGAGGTTACAAGGACATGAAACTAGCTCAGAGCAGTTAGGACATTAGAAGTATACTGTGATTGCATAGATCAAGAGTGAGGAATGAAGTACATGCAGCATGCTATATAAGTATTACAACCTGGCGATTATCTCAGCAGATGGAACATGATACAAGGTGAAAGAAGTTGATGAGTAATCCAAGGAAGGTTGTAGGACAAGGAGGAAGGTAATGAGTAAAAGAAACCAGGTAATTGATATGAGAGAATTGATTATAGGAGGTGGCTGTCCAGTGTATGAAGGGGGATAATGTTATAACTCTGCTTCTTTTTGATGCTGTCTTTCTCTTCATCCCTACCCATACTAGAGTAAGGTCTTGTCCCAATCCATATGACTGAAACTGAATATAGGCAGATGGACAATCCTCTTATCTAACCTATTCCTAGAGAGAGTTGTATATTTCCAGGAGCAGATTCCTCCATTACCCTCCTTGCATCTTTAGACAGAAGCTAGCATATATGGAGTGCAATGATGGAGAGATTTGGTCCATTTACAATGTGCTGAATTTCCTTATCAAGAGGTCAGTTCCTCTTCTAGAGAATCACTCCCTTGTTCCACTTTGGAGATAACATCTCAAATGGCCTATCCAGTTAAAATCAAGACAGTTTATAAGGGAGCTGATGTTCTGGTAGTTGAAGGCATGTTTTCTGGCAATATTTATAGGTGTGGACAAGCTGCTTTGATTAAAACTTTCTTTTTTTATGACAAACCACTGGCATCAGTTTATGAAGGTGCAGGAGTGGCTTTTCCAGTTGAATCTCACCATCAGCCTCCAGCCATTCCAATTCACTTCTAAGGGTACAAAATCTTCCACTGCCCCTCCCAACTTCTTACAGGACATGACTCATACCTGGAACTGCTGTGTTCCAAATGAGGTCATTGATCCAAATGTGGTAGAAGTATATGCCTTATTCCCAGCTTTTCTGGAAAACTTAGAAGGTGATATTATACATGACATTGATGGGATCAGTCATTATGAGAGGATGGTTCACCAGAGGATATTTTGCCTCATCAGATTTGGAATGAGCTTATAGATGCTTGATGAAGACAGATCTGGAAGAGGAAAAACCCATGGTATGATTAATGGAGGAATGCTGAACCCACTCTTTATCTCCTCATAAATGAACTATGACACCTCACCCATCATCCCATTGCCTACTGATCTGCCCCTCCTAGACAAGAAGATAGAGAAGAGCAGGGACCCATTGGTCAAGGAGTACCTTATCTCCATTGCCACTATAGGGCACATATTCCTTCTGCTGAGGACATGGCCACTGTCCATTGGGTTAGGAGGTTGGTATGCTGAACCACTCAAGCTCAGGTGAGAGGAGATTATCCATACTAGGTTTGCCTTTTGAACTTCTACTTACCTCCATCTCTCTATATACTACAAATCATCTTATCATGCCCTATGTTTCTTATAACAAGTCTAGTATTGCATTTTGTTGTTACAATAGACAGTGTGCTTCCATTCTAAATCCTTGTTTCTTTGAGAAGATAAAATTTGTGAGACTTGAGAAGCTAAAACCCTCATATTTTTGACCAACTTAAATCAGAAGAAGAGATAAATGATGATGATGATGCAGAACCAGAAGATGAGGAAGAAGTCCAAGGCTTATTAGCTAAAGATGAAACTGAGGACAAAACTGAGGACTATGAGGGTGAGATGATGACACTAATATGCCTCTTATCACAGTTACTCATCCTTTTCCTGTGACACCTGCTAATTAAAATTTTATGCAGACTTTCATAGCCAACATCTTTATCTTTTGAAGAAACAAGATCTCTATGTCTTTTAACATTAATGCCACCATCTTAGCTCATATTTCTGTTCTTGTCAGTGCTTCTCACTATGCTATTTGGGCTAGATAGGTTCACAACCTCTTTATTATGGTTATATGATGGAGTGTTATAGATGGAACCTCCATATGTGCCACACAAGCAGATGCTGCTGCCCAAGCTATTTGGGTTTCAAATGATAGACAGGCGCAATCACTTATTGCTGTCTTCATTCATCAAGAAAGGTACCATAGGATATCAAGTCTGGTTCCACAGCACAGAAGAGTTGTAATCTCTTCTACAGCCACTTTTGATGAATTTGTTTTTCCTTATTGTTCTAGAAAGTCAGATGACAAACCACTTCCTATTCCTTCAGACAACATTGATTGGGAATCAATCAGAGATTCTAAATCAGTTGAAGACATACTGGTTATCAACTACTATTAACTTTTTCACCTCCAGAAGATCCACATGATTATTATCCCAATCATCAAATTCCACCACCAGGTGAGCAACAGCCACCCAATGAACCTCCAACACTGTTACCACCTAATCATCAAGTTGCTTCCTGAATCTAGAAGAGGTGAGAGAAGTTGTCAAGCTCAAATTATTCCAGACAATGCCTATGACAATTGTCTTCCAGTTGAGATTGAGAGAGATCTACAATAGGATGGAAATCTGAATCAAGAGCAAATACCTATGAATAATGAAAATCTAGGAACCCTTTACAGTGTAAAAATTCCTAATCACATTCTAGCTTCTGCAGCTCCAGTGTTTAATGTTCCAAGATATTATATACAAGGATGTCATCAAGTTATCTAGTGATGAATAATTCAAATGAAAAAAGCCTATGGAAGAAGAAATGGAATCTCTTCAAGATAAAAAGGTTTGGAACTTGGTTAATCTACCACCTGATTGTACACCTGTCAAAGGAGGATGGATATATGTTGTCAAAAGTGGTGGCTGTCACAAGGCTTGCTTTGTTGCTAAAGGATTCACACAGATATTTGGAATAGACTTTAAAGAAATCTTGTCTTCAGTTGCAAGATTTGAAACTGTTCAACTCCTCCTTTTCATAGCAGCACTTGAAGATTAGAATATTGAAGTGCTTGATGTTAAAACAGCTTTTCTGTTTGGAGATCTCAACGAAGAGATATATCTTGAACAACAAGAAGGTTTCATCAAAAAAGGCATGGTGAATAATGTTCATACTCATGCAGACCCAGGAATTTACATCCATTTTCACAGTCAGGACATTATCATTTTGGTCATTTATATTGATGATTCTCTTTTCATCAGTTCCAACAAATTTTACCTCAAATTCAAGAAGAAGTAATTCACGGATCACTCACTGGGAAAGAAGGGATCTTGGTGAAGCAACTGAATATCTTGGCATGTGAATCACTAAGAATTGATCTAAGCAAACATTATGTCTTGATTAGATCTTATATGCTGAAAAAGCAACTTAGAGATTCAATTTCACAGATGTCAAAGTCACTCGTACCCCTCATCCTTCTGGGTACAATCTCACCAAATCCTACCATTTCCTCCACTGAAACAACTCTATAAGTTATAGGCCTTAAGTTATCTCAGAAGGTCAGCTAATGAGTGGAGAGAGCTAATTGAGTTCACTTTAGAGGTAGAACTCCAAGGGAATCAGACTGAGGATGCCAGTCAATTCCTTGGCATTTATATGTATACTATCATATTGTATGTACATGTGTGGATCAGATCTACCAATACTGTCTACAAAGGGTATATCATACAAGAGAATATGATGCAACCACATGTTGGTGGCAGAATGGAAGAGAAGCATAAACATGTTTGATAGACATGGTATGGCAGAACAGCCATGTACAGCATAGAGATGGACTGTCAAGGTAGGGTTAGGTTTTAATAGAATAAGGTTTACCATGGGGCAAACATGTGTTTTTGAAATGAGTGTGATTGTGAAAGCCTTGCAATAAGTGAGTGAGTTTTTGTAGAGATACTCCACATGGTTTGAAATTTAAAGATAAGATTAGATGAAAAGGGAGAAAAAGTTGATAAGTCTGTTAAAGTGAGATGTCCTGTGATAGGACTGTAACATTCACTTAGTTGTGAAGTCACTATCAGTTAGTCTGTTATGAACAGTATATTTTACTACTGAAATGTTCCTACACTTTCTATCTCACACTTTCGTTCCTCTTTGCACCACTCCTTGAGTGCCTTATGTCTAAACTTGGCTTCCCTTTTCCACGCCAAGCATGACCCATGACTTATAAACACAGCCCCTTTTAATTCCCGCTTCATGGCTGTGCTTATCTTTTGCTCTGACTCACTCTGACTCCTGGCCAATGGCATTATGCGCTCTTATCTATATCGCCAGGTCTAGTGTAAACATGTACAAACAATAGTAGTGGTATATAAAGGCCAAAGTAGCCACCAGAGAACTCCAGTTTAGTTCTCTTGGTCTTTTCCCTGCAAAAGTCCCAAGCAAGATCGACTTGACCTTCTTGTCGCTTCATATTCTCAATCTTTTACCTCTTTCTTCTAAAAGTCTTCTCTACAGCCCTTTAGCAGGTAGTGATAAAGGTGTCCCCTCTCCTACACCTTTCCAGTTAGATTATACATGCAGTCCTTAGGGATTGTTTGCTCAGTCATTTCATAGTCATTGGATCACTGTTATATATCATGCTGGGAACTTGTCCTGATATAGCATATTCCATCATCAAGATGTCACAGTTCTCCTCCAATCCTTCAGAGGAACATTTGCAGAAAGCACTATATATTGTGCATTACCTATGATGGTTCTAGCAAGTCTGGAATTATGGCATACTCTGATATAGATTGGGCTGGTGATTTAGAAACTTGCTGCTCAGCATCAGGTTACACTATGTTTCTTGGCAATGGCATAGTCTCTTGGCTATTCAGGCAACAACACAAGGTGACACACTCTTTTACTGAAGCAGAATATGTTGGTATGACAGAAGCTGTAAAACAAATATCATGAATTTGAAACCTTCTATTCAAAATGAGATTCACTCTCAGATTCTTCCACTTCTAGTCAATAATCAAGGTGCCATCTTCCTTGCTTCCAATTCTGCTCAAGAAGGACATACATACTAAACACATTGAAATTCTAGAACTCTATATCTGAGAATATATTCAGCTGAGATGAGATGTCCATTCCTGATCCCTATCTGCCCCCTTCGTTCTGCTCCAGCATCAACTTCAGTCCACCCCTCGTTCACCCTCAGGACTTCACCCGGAGTATATCTTCTCCACATTGGACCTCCACTTTCGTCCTTTCATTCCCATTTAGAGTTATCCCTGTATATCATAGTATAACCCTTCATTCTCTCTGACCCTATCATTCCAACTACATTACACTATACAACCCTTAGTCACAAATCCATGTTATATATGCTCCTCTGTTCCTCTGTTCCTTTTCATATGATACTCTGTACCTTTCCACATGCTCCTCCATACCTAAGTCCAATCTCTGATCCGGACTTCTAGTATATAAGTCCTATGTACTCCTCTATATACCTCAGTTCATATATCAACAAAGTCTCCCATCCTCTCAAAGTTCCTTCATTTTACCTCTGTAACCTCCTGTCTCTATTCCCCTTCATCCCTCTGTAAATCAAGGACATAACTTCAACAAGGGCATGACACACAAGTCTACACCAAATTCTTAATAAGTCCCCCCTTCCGTATCCTCCATCATACCTCCGGTCCAACCTTTACACTAATCCCTTCTTTCCATCTGGACCTCCATCGGACTTGAGCCTGGAGGACCCAGACTTGACATGAGAAAATTAAACTCTTCTACATTCCTACTAATGGCAAAGAGCAGATATCTTCACAATGAATCTGACTTGACAACATTTTGAAGACAACAGGAAGACTTTATTGCTTTCATGATTTCCATCATAAATAGCAAGGTGGTATGTTGAGAGTTGATCTAGTAATGACAATATTGCTCTTCATGATTCACTTATTGAATTATAGCATAATATATAGATATGACTGACATACTGATCATTTACTGATTACTACTTATTACTACTGATCACTGTGATCAGATGATGTAATACTCCCATCATATGTTGACATATATACAGTCTAGACCATTACGACATTATATCACACCTTATCACACCTTATCACACCATTCTCATGCCATATGACCTTTTGTGGTGTTACTATTGCATGCTCTTGCACCATTCATTCTCATGGGTTTATTTCCTAAGATCTTATTGTCCATTTCATCTATTCTTTCAATAGATACAAATATCCTTCAGATGTATATAAACTTGGTTGCTCTGACCATAGAATACTAAGCTCTTTAATTGTCAAGTCTGGATCCTCCGGGCTCAAGTCTGACAGAGGTCTGAATGGAAAGCAAGGATTAGAGTAAAGATTGGACCAGAGGTCCAACAGAGGATATGGAAGGGGGACTTGATAAGGACTTGGCATAGACTTGTCTGTCATGCCCTTGTCAAGGTCATGTCCTTGATTTATGGAGGGATGAGGAGATGGTGTAGAGATGGAGATTTACAGAGATGAAGTGAGGGGACTTCGAGTGAAGAATAGAAGACTTTGTTGATAGTTCAGATTGGAGATTGGACTTAGGTATGGAGAAGCATGTGAAAAGGTACAGAGTATCACATGGAAAGGAATAGAGGAATGGAGGAGCATATGGAACATGGATTTGTTGCTAAGGATTGTGTAGTGTAACATAGTTGGAATGATAGGATCAGAGAAAGAATGAAGGGTTGTATTATGATATATAGGGATAACTCTAAATAGGAATGAAAGGATGGAAGTGGAGGTCCAATGTGGAGGAGATGTACTCTGGGCGAAGTCCTGAGGGTGGATGAGAGGTGGACTGGAGTTAATACTGAAGCAGAATGAGGGGAGGCAGATAGGGATCAGGAATGGATATGACATCAATGTACTACATTACAGCCTCTGAAATAACCACTTTATTTCTACCAGCCATATCCATCTCTTTACCCTCTAGCTCACTTTTAAATCACATATCCTCTCCTCCTCCCACCTTTGACTCTGACATTTCCAAAACTCTCACCACCATCAAACCTCCTCCTGACACTTTCATTAATGAAAATGCTCAACAAATCACCCATTCTTACTGCATTGAAACCCAGCCTGGTTTCCATGTCCTATCCTCCCCCATCCAAAACCTTCCTGAGGTAGTCCAATGTCAATCTGCTTCCACCTTAATCAAGTGTTTTCATTGCCACAGTCTTAGGCATTATCAGAAAGACTGTTCCATTTACACATGCCCCAACTGTCATTTATTCACCCCTGGCCATGCTCAACATTAATGTCTTATCATGCAATGTGACTTTTATCACAACTGGGAACACATCAATCAATTCTGCCTTCAATGACATTGCACAGTTTATAATATCCATGGCCACATCAGAGGTGATTGTCCAGTTGTGAACCTTACTCCCAAACAGCCAACATTCATCTATAAAGGAATGACTCAATGAGGAAACTCCACTTAGAGTACTGTGTTGATATTCTATTTTTCTTGAGCCTGGATCTCAAGTGTATGAAAGGGGTAATGTTACAATTCTTCTTCTCTTTGATACTGTCTTTCTCTTCACCATCCCTACCCATACTAGACACTTCCTTGGGCTTATCTCTTATGGGTATTGGTAATTTCTTCTCCTTTTTAGTCCTAATTACGTTCATCTCCTTGGACTATAAAACTCCACACAGTTTCACTTCCACTTTTGCTTTACAGCTGGTGGGAGTCATTCCTTTCCTTTATCTCAATCTATGGACATCCACCTCCTATAGTCAGTTCTCCTATGTATATCAATTACATGTTGCATTTTACTCATTGCCTTTCATCTCATTCTAAAACCTTCTGTAGATTACTTATCTGATTCTTTCACTTTCTATTATGTTCCATCTGCTGAGATAATCACCAAGTTGTAGTACTTATATACCATGCTGCATGTACTACATTCCTCACTCTTGATCTATGCCATCACAGCATACTTCTAATGTCATAACTGCTCTGAATTAGTCCTAGTCCTTGTTTGTTAAACCTCAGCTTGATTCTCCATTATTTCATACTTTCCTGAGAATGTTGTGTCTCTTCATGGGATTGTAAGTCACCTTAATGTTAGGAGAACATCTCACATAACAATGCAAGTGGTGCCAATATTGCAGTTGCAAGGTGGTGGAGTCATGCAGGCAGGGTGAATGTAAAAAATTGATGGTGATGGAGTTAGCTGGAGGAGACAGGTCTGGAGGCTGTGAAGTCAGGCCCTGAGTGCTGGCAAGCATATCAAGTGAATGAAATAAAGTACTGCTCCAATCCTTTTCACTCAATAGAATATAGCAGATGAATCAGTGAGTTTCTAGAGTCAAGGGACATGGGCTTCCAGTGAAGATGACAGACAAAGTTGGTGACAGAGTGATTGCCAGTTTGGGGGTGAAATGAGTTCAAGCAGGAGTAGAGAAGGATGGAAATGCTTCAGAAGGAAGCTCAGGTGGATGGAATGGGGGCAGAAAACTGAGGATGGAGGATGGAGGAACTTGGAGTTTGGGGAAGAGAAAGATATTGGAGTGGAGAAGGACAAGATGAAGGATCATCTCCTTGAACTTTTTGAGGAAAATGGAACTGGGCTTTAGGGGAGCTCAGAGATGTCAGAGACAAAAATGACTGGATGTGTTGATGCTGTGGAGTCTCTGTGTGCATGGTGAAAGTCAATGCAACTTTACACCATGCAAAAGAGTAGAGACTGTTACAATCACTCCTATTCTCCCATCATATGTGTTACTTTTCTCTTCTCATTCTAATCATTTATGAGAATGCCTTACATCTAAACCTGGTTTACCCCTTTTCCACACCAGGCATGACTCATTTTCAATGACTCACTGGATAAACCCTTTTCCCTATCTAGCACAGCCCCTTTAATCTCCACTGTCTTCCATTCTATGGCTGTGCTTATCTTTTATGTCTGACTCATCCTAACTCTTAGCCAATGGCAATAGTTCCTCTTATCTACATCATCAGATCTAGTATACACATGTACAAACATTAGTACCAGTATATAAAGGCCAAAGTCACCACCAGAGAACTCCAGTTTAGTTCTCTTGGTCTTTCCCCTGCAAGCCAGCATGATCTGATTCCAAGCAAGATAGACTTGACCCCATCTTCCTTCATTCTATAAACCTTGCCTATGGCCCTTCAGTGGGTAGTGACAAGTGTTACTTCCATCCTACACTCTACTCTAAGACTTAGTAACATGGTCCTTTGTGGATAGCTTGCTCAGTCATTTCAGAGACCAGAACTAGTCAGTCACCTCAGAGGAGGTGTTTAGACCAGGAACCAGAGTTGCTTGTGTAGTGCAAGCCTGGGATGTGTGGAAAGAGGACTTGGAGCAGTCCCAAGCCTAATGTCCTGGAAGTCCACAGAACATGCACAGATGGAGGTCAAACTGTCTCTGATGCTCAATGGCAGTGAGTTTGCCATCCTCACTGATAGAAGATATAGATTTGGAGGATTTAGGACTGGACTCTGTGGAGTCCTCAAAGTTGGAATGGTTGGAGGTAGATGTGGGGGTAGAGGTGGATGTGGATGTGTTAGAGATCTTTGGTGGAAACAGAGTGGGTCTGGTGTGTCAAACAGAGCAGACTTGTGCTTCCAATAGTCTGCATCAATTACTTGAGCAAAGTAATGGAGTTTGGAGAGGGTGGAGGGCTTTCCTACATATGAAATCTCATTTTTGATGTGGTCTGGGAGGCCATTGGAGAAATTGCTCTGAAGAGCACCTTCTCCATGTTATGCAAGACATTCTCCTAACATTGAAGTGACTTACAATCTCAAGGAAGGTACCCACCAAGAGACACAACATTCTCAGGAAAGTATGAGACAATGAAGACTTAGACTAAGAATCAAGAGATGAGGACTAGGACTAACTCAGAGCAGTTAGGACATTAGAAGTACACTGTGATTGCATAGATTAAGAGTGAGAAATATGATACATGCAGTGTAGTATATAAGTACTATGACCAGATGATTATCTCAGCAGATGGAACATGATAGAATGTGAAAGAATCTAATGAGTAATTGAAGGAAGGTCATAGAAAAGGACAGAAGGTGATGAGTAAAATAGAACATATAATTGATATGAGAGAACTGACTATAGGAGAGAGCTGTCCATAGATTGAGGTAAAGAAAAGGGAGCACTCCTACTGGCTGTAAAGGAAAGTGAAAGTGAAACAATGTGGAGTCTTACATTTTAAGGAAACAGATATGAGTAGGACTAAAAAGTAGGAGAAATGATCTATATTTATAGGATATGAGACCAAGGAAGTGAATGGTATGTATGGGAATGATAAAAAGGAAGACAGCATCAACAAGGAAAAGAATTATAACACTGCACAGCTTTAGACTTGGCAAGCCAAGTGATTCAACTTAACAATATATCTATTGATTCTTTGTCCATCCCTCATGGACAGATCTCAGAGTTCATGCTCTGTATCTCCCACTGAATTATGGAGACTGGAATTGGTCTGGGGTTCTAGGACAAACTCTGCATAGTTGTTTATCCAGAGGGGACAGAAGATGGAGAAGGTGGAGATGAGAAGATCTGGTTTGAACCATTTGAGTGTAATGCCTTTGTAATAAGACTGTGCAAAGGTGACTTTAGTGTGGTCCATCCAGAAAGCCCTAAGATGATTGGAGACATTGAGTTCACATTGTACCAGGAAGGCCTGGAGTTTGTGAGAGTCAGCACCATTGAACTGATCAGATTCACACACATTTATACAGGGGGCAGAGGTGGGGGAGGAACAATGATTCACATGGGTAGGGCCTTGGATGGTGTGTGCAAGTTGCACAATGGGATCCCAGAGGATTTGCTCATTCCTGAGATCATCATTCTCAGAGTCAGGATCAGAGGGGTCATTCCCATTGGAGTCTGGATCTCCTGGGGTGTGACTAGAAGGGGTGCAGAAGGGGTGCTCTTGATGACTGAAGCAATGAGTGGAGCAGCTGGTGGGCTCCTCTGGAGAGTATGATGCTCTCAGAGTTGCTGTGCTCTTAGTGTGCTGAGAGGCAGAAGTGAACAGATGATGTGTGGAGAATCCTTGGAAATCTTTGATGGCTTTAGGAGCACATCATTGATTCAAGAGGATACTGAGGGAGAGTTGGTGAGTGGATGCAGATTGCAAGATGGATATGCCAGAAGCACAAGTCTGGGAACAGGAGTGAGCAAACATTGGATAGTACAACACTAGCAAGTGAGAGCTTTGCTATACTGTTAAGTCTGGGTTTCCTCCAGGGGTAATTCTGAAACTCTAGAGTTGTTGCATGAAAATAGAATGTTGGATTCAGCATATGTGCTGCCCCCTTACTAGGTTGTTGTTCTGGATTTTGAACAGTGGTTGGATTAAGCAGATAGAAAAGAGTATAAGGATTGTCACTAGAACAGAAATCAGAACAGAGAAAGACTGAACTGATAATAAAGCTAAAGAGTACAGGAGGAGTACTATGGATTTATATATGAAGAAGACTACATAGGATTTGTAAGGAGTTGAAGTGATGCTCTGGAGTTGGATAAGAAAATGCCAGACTATGCACTGGTACTCAGAGACTGGAGCAGTGTGCATAGCCTGACTAGTGTTTTAAAGTCTGGTTGTCAAGTCCAGGTCCTCTGGGCTCAAGTCCAATGGAGGTCCAGATGGGAAGAAGGGATTAGTGTAGAGATTGGACTGGAGGTCCAACAGAGGATATGGAAGGGGGGAACTTATTAAGAACTTGGTGTAGACTTGTGTGTCATGCTCTTGTTGAGGTCATGTCCTTGATTTACTTACAGTGGGATGAAGGAGAATAGAGACAGAGGTTATGGAGGCAAAGTGAGAGGACTTCGAGTGGAGGATGGGAGACTTAGTTAATATATGAACTGAGATACAGTGGCTCAAATAAGTGTCCCAATGTTGAGCCATTTTGAAAGGATTGGAAAGTTATAGCAGAGCAATAATAAATCAGGTAAAATGCTTGCAGCATGGATGAAAGTACTTGCTCTTGGCATTCAGGAACCAAGTATTTCAAATGATGTGTCATTGGAACATTTATTTGACCTCAAATTACATTATGGATTTTAGTACTTTGTATCCCCTCCCTTTGCTTATATCACTGCCTCAAGTCTTATAGGCATACTCTCAATTAGTTTCTGACACATTTCAACCTCTATCTTCCCCCATTCTACCTCAATTCTCTCCCAGAGCTCCCAAACTCCTCTTGCTGGTCTTTTATAGCTATTAAGTCTTTTCTTAAGATGTTTCCAAAGGTGCTCAATAGGGCTGAGGTCTGGTGACTGTGCTGGCCAGTCAAGGAGCCTAATTCCTTGAGACTTGAACCAGTTTTGAGCTCTTTTCAAGTAGTGTTTAGGGTCATTATCCTGTTAAAAGATGATGCTCTCCTCAGAAATCCTAGAATTTTTCATGCCAGAAAGCAGATTGTCCTCTAGAATGGATACATTGCTTAACATCCATCCATCCCTCCACCTCTGCAAGTATCCCCACTCCATTCCAGCCCATGCATTTACAAACCATCAAGGAACCTCCTCCAAACTTCACTATTCCCTGAACCTCCTTGTCTTATAAAGGCTCATCTGCCTTTTTCCACACATACATCCTTTCATCTGACCCAATCCTGTTGATTTTTGTCTCTTCTAACCAAATAACTCTTGTCTAGTCCTCAACAGTCCAGTCCTTGTACTTGAGAGCAAAGTGCAGCCTGCTCCTGCTATGCTTGATAGATAAAAGAGGCTTTTTTTTCTTGACCACAGCCTTTAAAGAAGCAGCCTTGAGAACATTGCAAACAGTTTGGGCAGAGATAGAAGAGAACAGGGCAGAGTTGATAAGATGGGTGGCTTGGACAGCATTATCAGCCTTTCCAGTGGTAATACTAGAGACAATTCTTCTCTTATTAAGAGAAGGAAGCTTGAAAGGATTTCCTAACTTGACATTCTCCTTTTTTGAGAGGATCTTCTTAATGACTCTGGCCACAGTGGACTTTTCTAGACCAGTCTGGGATGTAATCTGTCTAGCAGAGAGATCAAATTGAGAGAACAAGAATATTGGCACTAATAGAGGTGAAAATAGACTTTATAGTGTGGTGAGGTCAATTGAAGTGGGACACAGGGTATTCATATAGCTTAGGATTATGTCATTTATATAATTGCACAGCTTGGTAACATAGCAACCATCAATAGCTGTCAAATACTTATATTATATATGAGATAATAATTATTAAATATAGGGTCAAATAAGTGTTCCAATGGCACATCATTTTGAAATGCTTGTACCTCACTCCCATGGCAACTAAATCACATGACCAAAGTGGTTCCTGAATGCCAAGAGCAAGTACTTTCATTCATGCTGCAAGCATTTTACCTGATTTATTATTGCTCTGCT
>JBBPSA010000002.1:0-34023 GCA_038093355.1 Boletus calvinii | reverse complement strand
AAGTAGGGACTGCGGAGGAAATCCGCGTTGAGGTTGACGGTATGATGTGGGTGGGACCCCGTCGGCTGGTCGACCTTGGACAAAGTGTTGCGGGGTTCCAGGAATGCCCTGTGCAGGAGGGAAAAACGATCGCGGCCCTGCCGCATAATCAGCTTCCACTTCAGCTGCTAGGGGCCCTGGTACGGCGCGATAACCGTATTGTTGCTGGCCACGACCAAAAGCGCTGGTACTAGCCAACGAAGGATACGTCGGCTGATCGGGTGAGAAAGGTTTATCTCCTGTGCCTAAGAGGTCGCGATAATGCGAAGAAGACCACTGGTGAGAGGGAAGAGCATTGTCTCCCGGTTGAATCGTTCCCGAGGGTTCCTCGCCTACTTGTTTGAGACGACGCAATTCAGCCGACGACAATCCCCCACTGAACGAATGTGGGCGCTCCTTTGCTTCACCACCAGCCGCAACCTTGAGCTGGGGAGGCCCCCGAAGGGTGTGGCTGGCTGAGGACAACGCAGACTCGTGAGAGTCTAGGGTATCCGTGGAGGATACTCGAGAATGAGAAGGTGAAAGCTGATGATCCGAACCGTGGGGTGAGGAATCAATACTAGCCTCGGAAGCTGTTTCCAGGGGGCTAGCTTCGTTATACTGGACGACCGCCGCAACGGCGAGTTTGGATTGAGGCGGTGTCGTCATAGGGCCATGGACATCGTCTGCGAGCTCTGAAACTGAACTGAGCTTCAGTCTGGCGATGTCCTGCGCAAGATCCCACTCCGAAGCTGCACCAGCATCGATTAACTGGCCAGTCTCATTAAATCGCCAGCGGTGGTTGTTGTTGTTGGAGGCGGTAACGTGACGCTCAGAACGATTTGATTCTGGCTGAAAGCTTGGGTTCTCGGCGATGGCGGTACGAGGAGGCATGGAAAATGGTTTCTGGACTGCGAATAAAGAGGTAGGACGAAAGCTCGAAGACAATTCTGTGGGAGAGTCTTGCGTTGCGGATAAATTCCAATTTTTCTGGAAAGACGCTGGTTAAGCAAACCTAACACGAGGTATGCGCGAGTACTTGCCTCTTGTACGAATTCGTTGTTGAGCCGTTGTATTTCGCGTGTATGCTTCCAGGCAAGTGTGCCGGAGGATTGCGCACGAGTAGGGAAAGATATCGATGAAGCTGATTCGCGTGCAGTGTACAGACTGTCCGTTGATGCAGTAGTACCGGGGACCACCTTTTGCATTTAAATCTGGGTGATCGACGGGGTTGAACATCGACAGAAGGCAGGGACGGGAGGGGCTTACCAGTAAATTAGAGTGGATGTGCGTCCAATGATGAATGCAGGGATAAAAAGGTGCTTGAATTGGTATGAGACAATAATCAAGTGATGCTATGGATATAGGATAGGATGCTGAGCTGCGTAATTGACAAGATAGATAGGGCCTTTGTCGACCTTTTGACCGGCTGGGAGGTAGAAGGACGAGCAGCAAAGATCTAGGAAGAAAGCACAAGATAGGTATAAAAAGATGAGCGGGAACGAGGCGTCAAGGGGTCGTGAGCACTCTGGTCGCGTGTTGTGGATCAGGACTCAGGCAGAGCCGCCGGGGTAGGAGAAGCTGATGGTGGTTGAGGGTTTTGTGGGTTCTGGAGTGTGATGGTAATGGAATGTGGTAAAGGGGAGGCTAGTAGGACTGTGCAGGATTTTGATCGCAACGTGCCCTTGTCGAGGCGGCGTTTGTCAAATAATTATGAGCGTGACGAGGAACCCAGTACCCGCTGTAAGCTGAAATTAGAACACGATACCGCACGTTCAAGTGCTCGTCGTTGTCGTCGCCGTTGTCCAGCCGAAACCGGGGAAAGAACTGCGACGGGTGCCCGTTGTCCAGTTGGAAGAGAAGATGAGCCAAGGCGGGCGCACTGGTTTTGTCCGTCGTGTCGTAACGGCGAGAGCAGTTACTAATGACGGCGCCATTAAGGCGGCGCAGTCATTCTCAAATCATCCGCAACACTCGCAATCCCAGCCTCGACGACGATCCCCTCGCCCACTAACACACTCCCCAAGACACTGAACCGGAGGGACAGTCCAGTTTCACCGCAGTCACATGGCGCCGCGACCGTCATGCCGTGAGTATCATATTTTGATGTCCTGCCTCCGAGTCCTGAGGCAAGCGTGTGCACCCACGAGCGATGGCCCCAGCCTGCGCGCTAACCCCAACGTACCTGCGACACGTGTACTCACACGCCTCTCGAAATTCAACCGCAGCAGTTCCCCATTAGATACCTCGACTGAGTATTCAAGTCGCTCTCGGCCCGTTTCTGTGGAGCGATGAAGTGGTGTCGCATTCGCATCGGGCAGTAACCCCACAGGCAACATGATGGATATATTCTCCGTGCTCCTATGGAGTTCCCCAATTTTTACGTGGATGGAGGGAGGAGATCCGTCATGGACCTCTCAATAATCTGAAATGCTTCCGAAAATCGCGGGCTTTGAATTCACTCGCGAAAAACAAATCGTCGCCTTTCTACTTTCTGTGTCTCGTCGAGTTGGTCCTGTGCGATCGCCGTGGGATCCACTTATACCGAAGGCGAGATTATCATTCGGGGATCAAAACTAACAGCGCTCGAGTTTCCATTCTACCTATCTAGTTTCTACCCTGTAGCACCGCCATCGGCTAGCACACTGATTAATCAAACTACAAACAGTTAACGACTCAGACGCTGCCTTTCCGGATCTTCAAGTAATGCAGTTTCCGCGAAGCGTACATAGGGAACTTGGGTGAACAGCGGAACGCTCGTTATCTCAGAACCGATACCAACACACTGGGGGTCAGCTGATATGATCGTATCTGAACATGCGGCCACCACGAGGTTTCGAATTTCAAGTCTCATGGGATGGCACGATGCTGACTGGTGACCCTTCTCCTTCGGCTATACTTAGGGCTACTCAGCGGTCGAGAGATTCTAGACGATCTCAATCAATCCTTTTGCAGTGGATTGTTTTGTTCGTTAGGGTCTGGCATGGAAATGAAATGTAATTCTATTGGTTTTGGCGCGCCCGCATGAGGGGGTCGGAAGTTTGCCTGACTCGCATATCACATACAAGGCATCCGTACAGGTTATATTGATGGTCATATACCGACTATATGTGCGTGACAACCAAGGCCACCTCGTGTCAAATCAAGCATCTGTAAGGTCAGAACCATAAGTACTCTCTCAGATAGTCAAGTGGTAAATCCTTACAATACGATGTACCGACCAGCATGGTGGAAAGGCTTTGCAATTGCTCTTCGTCAAACGACAATTGGTCTTTGTGCCACGTATCCTAGTCAAACATTATACTGCTTGTCCACTCAATCAAAGGATATGTCATACCTGGTGTGTCTGCGTAGGAGGCGTGACGTTTAGGTGTCAATCGACGGTCAAAGAAAACCTTCGTACCTTCTTGAATTCCGAGGCACAGTGACGTATTGTTGTTGAAATCGGTGGGGGATCGGTCGCATGTTGAGCAAGCACTGAGGATATTCAATTCGTTAAAAATCAATCACAAGGCAGCATGGTGATGACGGTGAAAGGAGTGCAGCCGACCTTCTGTAAGAGGAGGCATCCAAGATTCAACTGAGTAGGGGAAGCTCTCGATCAGGGCACAAAGCCCGAGGATAGCGGAGTGCAGTTTTCTCATCGATTCACCGTAATTAGGTGCCGATCGGGAAGGCAACTTTATTGTACGAGCCAGAGAGATGAATCGATTCTATGCGAAAATGTCAGTGAATGTTAGAGGATTTGTCATTCATTGGATACCTTGAGGGGTATGATGTTTTGGCGCTGCGAGCAACGTACTATACCGGATAGCGTCTTCGAGGACATCTCGCGAACTTCAACATTCTCATCTCCTAGACATTCAAGTAGTACGTCCATGACTTTTGAGACACCAGCAGGAGAAATCATCAACAGATTACGATAGAAAAACATCACCAGCACTGGTAATGTATGCAGCCGGATGCGCCAGGACTATAACAGTTTCATCATATCTTAACTGCAAGTGAGAACTACTTCACATACCTTGGAAAACTGAATTGCTTCTACCAACCTTTCTAGAACCTCCTCGGCAAACGTAGCTGGTAAGTAGACTCCAGACATCACCTGCAAAACTGCAGTGCTATATTTCTGTAATTCTGGATTGTCATTGAGCTCCGACATGTTGAGTATTTCAGGCCTGCCGACGTGAGTGAATTTTGTGACAGTTACAAATGGTAAACGTACAGCATCTTCATGGCCGACGGAAATGCGAGGCATGCCTCGGAGCCATGAAAAGAAACCCATAGCCACAACAGCACTTCGAGGAGGGTAAGCGACGCAACGTTCTGTTACACGTAACTTACTCGTGAGCCCGACTTTATCAAACTGTTTACGAATCAGACGAGGTCGATTAACCCATGGAACACTTACCTGTGACTGGGATACTCGTGGTGGTGGGAAACGCTGATCCTTCCACTCAGGGAGCTGCTGAATAATTTGCTGGAATCGATCCTCGAATACACTTTCTCTGCAAAAATGCTCAATATAATCGGACAGAAGTATAGACACGTACTAACCGTGTACCAAGAGGGTCCTGAGTCTTACTACAAGAATTCAGCAGTGCAGACACTGAAGGGTGCGAAGGACGCCATCTGTTCCTTGCGATAAAATAAAGAACACTTGCTATAGTGTTACGAATCTGGGAAAGTTCTGTAGTTAGCTGAATGCGAAGACTAATCATGCCGGAAGGCATACCTCGGCATAATTCGAGTCTGCGTTGTCGAAGAATAACGAGACATATTCTTCCGAGATCGGATTAAATCGTACCCCCATGGCATCCATTAATATAGAAACGGCATTCAACGATTTCGTAACTGAGATGGTGTAAGTAGTGTAGCTCAGAAACCATGGTTACGTCGATATACCTGCAAATGCTGAGTCTCCCTGGAAGTCTAGGTGGAGAGACAGAATCCAATCCACGAGAGGCTGGTTTCGGCGAGGATCGCGATCTTCTAGTACCGTCTTCACACCGAGCGACTTAGCTGCATGGAACAATCAGTAGTGAGGGACACTTACTTGAAGGAATGAAGTCCAGTAGACCACGGTATCTGGTCGAGCTTGGGAGAGGATGTGGTCGAAGCGGGGCACAAACCAACCCCAAAGGACATTGAGACTACGTTGGAACCAGTGCTTGGATCCTGCGGCACATGAGTGCGTGCATGTATGAGTCGCAACTGACATACCTCGCAGTAAGCCAGTCAGGATTTCAGCCGCCGCAGCCTGTTGGAATTTATCTGTGCTGGCGAGTAGGGGCTCCACTATATCGAGCAAGTCTTGCAGGGTGGCGTCTTCAAACATCTTGGCTGTGGGTTATTATGTCAACTGTTACTTCACGCGTCTGCATGAAAAGACAGACCGATAGACTTGATAAACAGAACATTTTCTGAACGCAAGTCGGAAGCACCGGCATTGTTGTCTGTTTCCTGGCTCCACAATGCAACCAGCTTTGAGTAGTAGTCTTTACCGGTGTACTCGCTTATGATGGCTAACGACTCGGAAGATAGTGTATCCCACGCGCGAGGCTGTGCAAAGTCAGCCAAAATGTATCCTTGGATGGATGTGGTCCATGTCAAAAATCCAGTCTCGAATTTGTCAACAAAAGAATCGCTAAAAAACTGTCAACACAGGACGAGTATACTGCTGGTTGCGCTCACTTGGGCCCCACTACAGGCTTGTGGAGGGTGTTCAAGAACTGGGTATGATCGCCAATGGCAATTTCACTGGATAACGGATTTCGCCATTGACCGAGCCAAAGTTCCTCGTCATTCTTTGCGTAGGTCCGCATTTTGATGAAAACTGATTCTCGCACGATCCCCCTAGAAGCAATGATCATGTATAAACACAACATGTATCAAAAAGATGCGTAATCCTCACTGCTGCGCGTTGAGCCGAATCGATGGCTGGACACTTATCGTCTGGTCCATCAAGAACCTCACCACGTCAGGCGGTGTCGGTGTGTCTCGCCTCATGAGTCCGAGAAGGAAGGTGATGGCCATTTGGACATATCGCCACTGTAACAAATGATTATCAGTCGGTAATATGGCAAAGGGTGAAGTACGAACATGGGTTGTAGGACGGTCAGCAATGCCAAGCACGGATTTCACCTAAAAACGGACAATGGGTCGGCATGGGGGAATGTTGATCTGATTCGCACACGCTTAAACCTACCGTATACTCATGCTCCTGGTGTTGTTTCTGAGCTCTCTTGGGGGCTATTGCTAGAGCAGTTCTCCGCAGTTCCTTATCAATGTTGCGAATATCCAGTTCCGCTTCGAGATCTTGGAGAGCAGCGCCGACTCTAGGAGCATCTGCCGAATATACAGCTGTGCGGATGGCCTCTTCGTTGAGGTAGGTGAGGCAGTCGGAGGAATTCGTCGAGACCAACTTTTGGACTGAAGGCTGCGAAGGACGACCCCAGTCAGCCAAGATATGGTGAAGGTGTTAAATCCGCACTTTCTCTTCATGTTGACATTCTAGCAAAGAAAGTAGGTATCGCTTTTGCAATCTCTGATCTACGAAGTCATGAGCTCGGCGACAAAAGACACCTCATGTCATACCAGCCATGATATACGCGGCTTTTTTGATGGGAAAATCAGTGTGTGGAGTAGTAGTGATGTATAGTGCACACTCACTTATTCCCTTGTTTCCAAGCACGTAAAGAGCACCTTTCATGCGATCAGGGTTGTTCCCCTTGCTCAGGGAATCGAACATTGTCGGCAAGATGTACCTCGTGGATCGCACATAGTACTGTCCTTGTTATCAGTTTAGTTACGAGTGTGGCGCGAGGCAACTCACACCGCATATATTGTGTAGGACATTCTGCGAGAGGCTAAAGGAGAAGATGTCAAACGATGCTCTCGAGTAGTAATCATCCACGTACCGCCGCACCCTAGTATACGGCGATAAACAAAGTGCCGCCAGGTCGTCCCTCAGTAATCGATCATCTAACTCCGAGCGCCGGCGATACAGAGCGTGTATATACAGGCGGCTAGAATGGTAGAGTTGTGCTCGCTTAACCCAAACAACTCGTGCGTTGTCTTTTTGACGCGCGGACATACGATTCACTCTGCGAATGTAATTAACCTCCCGCCACGTCGGAACAAAAAACTGGGCGCACTCTCGGGACTGGGAGAAATTCTTCTGAAAAGTTGCGAAGTCGCCTCTGCTCATCCCATAGTCGAGGAAGAACGTATCGAGGGCTTTAACCAATGCGATTACAGCATCTATGTGGTCCTCCTCCTCTTGGTCTTGGCGCAACTTCTTTGAAGCAATGTGTATGAGATTCCCGAACCGGGTCCGCAGTTCCATGACACGCTGGTAGCGTGGATCTTGGGGGTCCGTCAGAACTATTCCTGCTTGGACATCCAATTGGTCAACGACAAGCCCTTCTACATCGACGTTCGGATCGGAACAGGAGTTAACAACTTCCTTGGGTGCCTCCTTGTAAAATGTGGACAAGCCATTCCAGACTGCCTTTGAGAAAGCCAGATAGCTATTCTCACGGATGTCACTAGTGTTATAGCCAACCCATACCTCAACACCTACCGGCAGAAATCGTTGCGGTCAACGCCATCCCATCTATCAGAAGAGTTCACGAGGGCCTCGAGTCTGTCGAGTGTTGGGGAGGCAATACGATCTAAGATTTGAAGTACAAAATCGACCTCTTCCATATTTGGAACTGAATTTCATGTAAGTTGGAGGAGCTAGCACAACAATGTCAGCTTACCATGCCATTCGATTTTAACGTCTTTAGGTTCAACAAGACGGCCCCATTGCGTGCTGTGGGCTTTGTCGAAGTCTGAAAAAAGGAACTTACCACAAGTCACCAACACGAACGACATCAAAAGCCCTACCTGGATCTATCCATTGATCACTGTTGACGAAATGGTTGTTGATAGGATAAACTGTTGTTAATGTATTCAAAACCCGTGATACCAGAGCAGCAGTCCCTGAGTACCCTCTCTCGCTCTTCGTCTTCTCGAGCAAGAGAGACAGAAGCTGGATAATTGTCTCTTTATGTTTGAGTAACTGCGGGAATGGAAATGTCGTCAAGTGATTAATCACGAGATACTTCCTCGTAACTCACGGCACGGCCGCCATACCCGAGGCATCCTCTGAGGATGGCCATGTCTGTTGATAAGTTGAGTAACTCAGCACATAATCATGAGGATAGTAAGTGACGCTCACTCCAGTGGAGGGTCGTGTCAGAGGGCACACTCTCATGCGTCGAGGTTGTCCGAACGCTCGATGCGCCGTGTTTCAGTTCTTCTTGGATCTGCAAGACACAGAAGGGTAAAAATTTGTCGATTGTATGTTGAGGCTTCGCACGTGCGAGGCACGCAATGAGGTGCCCAAACGCCCTCACTGCGTTTGACTTTGCGTTCGTTGTGGCATAATCGTGAACTAAATTGAGAACGAGGTCGAAGAGCTGATCGGATAGATGGAGACAGACGACATCGGCCATGCTCTTTATAGACTTCAGAACTATCTCCTCAGTCTTACCTCCAGTCGTCTTCTTTCGGCCACCTTCTTCTGGGAGATTCTCGTACAGGGCGAGAATGCGCCGGAAGAGAGACGCCACCCAATCTGTAGCGTTGAGCCTTCAAACCTTGATAAAGATAAATCAAGTACCTGCAAAGCCTGAAGTGCTCTCGCGGACAACAGCACGCTCTTCTTCCTTGCTCAGAGCAACGAATGGGCTCGTCTCAACGCCCTCAGGAAGTGGAGTTCCAGCATTGTCAAGGTCAATGAGATCCTCGCTAGGCGTGTCGCCAGATAACGCGAACCCGGTTTGGTGCATAGAAATGTCGCCAACCTTAACATGCTGAATCACACTAATGATGAATGATGTCGCGCATATAGTCTTGTTCGGGTCATTCTACACCCAACAATGTCAAGATAAACCGAGAGGATGGAAGAATGTGACAAACCAAGTCGATGCCTGGAACGCATAATTCAAGGAGTGGCAGAAGGTGTTTTTGACCTGGGCGCCACAGCTTCTCAGAGACTAAGGGGAGAGAGATACCAGAAAGTATCTTGAGAACTGCCGTAGTTCGGTGGGTCTCATTGACAGCCTCTAATCCTCCGTAGGCGCGTTCAAGTAGCTCTGGCATGACTAACGTGGGCTCGAGTTGTGCCATCACGCGTAGCGCTCCTTGTGTCATAGCGAGAGACAATGGATCCTTCGAGAACATTGCAAGCAAGGCAGGCGTTAGGAGGGTAGTGACAAACGCTCGACGAATTGCGGTCGTGAGACGACGAGTCTTCATATTAACTATATCAATGCGACGGAACTGCAAAGTACCGCATAGAATACCCACCACCGGAGTGCGACAGGAAGGCAGATGCTCGTCAGACCAACGATCAGCAAACTCGGTCGTCAAGCGTTGAAGGAAGCTCGTAAGCTGCAAACAGAGTCAGGAATAATGGTGTGCGAAGCACACGACCTACTCACCAACACTGTCCAATGACCATGATTGGAGGGATGGAAAAACGATTCTGTGCTAGTAATCAGGCGGTCCAAAGTGTCCATGGCTTTTGAGCCAGCGAGATATGTTGTCTGTCCACTTTGGGAAGACGGCGTTGCCGATGCAGAGTCACCACGAAGAGGGCCATCAACGGCCATGGAGTGGACGAACAGCTTGGCGAGAGCATCTACATCAAGACCATGTCGGTACCTCAATGCACGCGAAGCACCTCTAGACACACTCACTTGTGCGACTGATAGTTTTCTTAATTTTGGATCCTTGGCGGACCGATGTTGCGTCCGCATGCGCCGAGGTCACATTTGGGTGCTGTAAAACAAGATTTAAAACCACATGGAGAAGCTCCGCGCCAAAGTGGCTCACTCTAGCTTTCCCCACAGGAACATCTGGAAATGAGTGTAAGGAATGTGGATGAGACAAATACATGGTTGGGAGCTTACACATGGATTCAAATCCCTTGCTGACCAGTAAATTCCACTCCTGCTCGGACCATATGCCCACGTCCTTCCACTGTGCCCCGCCTTCTTCACCAAATTTACCGGATTTTCCTGCGACGTGTTCTTCCGCCAAATTTCCAGCCAATTCGAGGAAGCGATCATCCATTGAAAAGGAATTGAATGCTTCCCAGAGTTTGAAGACAAGAGGAAGGTAGAGGTGCGGATGGGACGGAGGAAGGAAGGAAGTCAACACCGGAACCATGGTGAGGATCGTCTACGTGAGTTCAGTATGTATACACGACATGTAACCAAAGAGAAACGGAACTCACGTTGGGAGTGGTCATCGGCAAGAAAGTGCTGAGCATGTCAGGGATGTCGTCGGCAGTGAAGTACGGTTTGCATTTTTCTGCGACATAGAGCAAGATGTTGTTCAAGTTACGACTGAAAAAGGATGTCAATAAAGCCAGAACAGAGAATGTAGATGTGCACACTTTGTTTGGCCAAGACGCTTCTTTGGAAAAAGCTCCTTGTAAAGGACGTGCCAAAGGGGCCGCCATGGGAGATGCAAATCCTCTGATTCAAGCCTGCGTTTTCCAGTCTTACCGAGGAGGCGAGTGATTATGTCCGCCCAACTTCGGATGACACGGACGTCCAAACCAGGAATGAGACACAACTCGTAATAAAACCTAACAAGCTTGGCGCGAGTAGAGGTTGTTATGGGATAGCGTAACTGCAGCCAACTGGGCAACATAAGATACTCGAGGACGAGAAAGGGGTTGGAAATTTACCATTCTAGCATAGCATCCCAGGAGGTGAGGACGATCCAATTCTTGGACTCGGCGCATATAAGGAGCTTTTCTATGATATGCTCTAGCTTCTGCTGCATCTCATGGAGAGACTCGCACTTGTAGGGCAGAGCATCGAGATAAACGGCAAGGTTGGCCTTCTCCTTCTCGTAGGAGGATTGGCCTGGAGCAAGAGGGGAAATCTCTTCAGCAGGTGAATCAAGGATATCAATATCGCCCTCGTCCATTTCCATGCCTTGGATGGACAAGCTACCAGAGCCTATGTCAGCGATGATGCCGGGTAGCGATAGATCAAGGGTGGTCATTGAGATGGGTTCAGATGAAGGCAAGCGAGTAATCGGAGGAAAGGGGACGAGACGTACGACGGAAGCGAAGATGTTATTATATATGTGTGTGGATGCTGACGCGTCCTTTTTGTTGCGTATACACTCGACCGATCTTGGCCCGGCTTCGGTGGCAAGACGCGAGCAGCCACAAGTGCACGTGACCAGCTACAACTTGATCATGTCGCACATCTTCGCCTGCGCCCGGGCACGCCCTCCCCGCTCCTGGTCAAAACCCGTTCTATATGGCGTCGCCTCTTTGCTCTCCGCAGCATTCGCGTTCCACGCGACTACTCCCATCCACCTTGATGCTGCCCACCGCGATGTCGTAGGTAAGTTCCCTCCACGCGACACCATGATTCGCCAACTTTGTCCGACCCTAGTCGACCCCGCCACCTCCGTCGAGTTTCCGAAACAACTTCGGGTCCCTTCCAAGTTTCCGCTACCTCCCCATTCTCTCCTTGGGGTCGGTGTCCGCACGGTCTCTTTTCTCGGTATCAATGTATATTCCGTCGGGTTCTATGCTGACCTCACAGCTCCGAAACTCAGAGTTTGTCTCTCTGCGCTGTTGTAGGCACCGAAACTGACCCGGAAGGACGCCGCAGATCCCCATCAGTGCCTCACCCGAAGAGAAAATCAACTATATAGTCCGAAATACGTCATGCGTTCTTCGCATTGGTGAGATCGTTCCGAGTCTATCCCCAAGTTTGTCTACCTACACATATCCATAGTACCGACACGTCACACTTCGTACACTCACTTGCGTGATGGTTTTGTGCGTGCTTTGACAGCACGTCTCCAACTCGCCAAGTCCCGTGGAACCCTTTCCGCTGAAACAGAAAGCTCTGTTCAGTCCCCTCTCCGCAAACTCAAATCGATCTTCCCCACTACCAAACTCTCAAAGGGCATCCCTCTCGATGTACACCTCACCGCACCCACCGGAGACCCAACGCGCCCGAGAAATCTGGTGTTTTCAGATTTGGGTGCTGTTGAGAATGATTGGGTCGCTGAGGAGTTCGTATTAGCATACTTTGAAGGCGAAGGAATTAGCCCGCCAGTGAGTACTACCCTTTGTCAGCTAAAAAAAAGCCTACTAAATACGCAAGTCCAGATGAAAAAGGCGACTGTAGAACGATTGGCCAGCATTGGAAACTAGATTAATCTATACAAATGTTTCGGCGGGGCGACAATTGGAAAAGCACTTCTTTGAGATAAACAACACCATACCGACCATCATCCCGTTTAGCTCAGTTGGTAGAGCGCGTCACTAGTAATGACGAGGTCAGTCGTTCAAGTCGGCTAATGGGAATTTTTTGGATCTTACCAATGTAAATTGGTGGACTTGAGAAAAGCCGTACTCTTTTTTGTTCACCGAACTTCCACGCATTTGGTAGCGGCAAATGTTCAATGAGTAATCCAAAACGAGTCTACTAGTACAACGTTGATGTCGACAATCTCACTTGCCCGCTTATCGGGGCCCCTTCGTTGCGCGCAGCCTCTGTGCAGATCTGCACGCTGGTCGCTCGCAATAGACAATACTCACTGGGTCACCAGAAGATATGCCAGTGGGCACAGTGCCCAATCTTCTCTGCTCAATTCCGCCCTCGACCAAAAGCAGAGAACGTCGTCTCGCTCGAGCAGGGAGGACTCGGTTGGGCCATTCCAACTCGGTATCTCACAGGCAGCCCTGAAGCGCGGGGAGAAGGCCAAGAGGTGGTCAGAGCTCAGTGTCGGCGGCAAGGGTAAGTCATCACCGTCGCTCAGGTGGCTTGTCATGACATGCTCTAGTGTTACGCACAACTCAGCGTACTACCAACCTAACTGTGATACTGCTCGGTGCTGGACTGTCCGCTGTACTCGTCTACGCGCTTACTTCGGAACTCTTTTCAAAGAACTCGCCCACAGTGCTCTATAACGACGCCTGCGAACGAATCAAAACCTCCCCCCGAGTAAGTCCCCTACCCGCGACGGTGAATCAATCGTTGATTAATCGGGTGATAGGTTGTCAAGTATCTGCATGCCCCCCTCGCTTTCCACAACAACCCGCCCTCCTCTGTCCGTCCGCGTCACCGTCATCGACATGTAGCATCACAGATAGCTGTCGACTCCTCCGGCCGGGAACACCTACTATTGAACTTTTACGTTCAAGGTTCCTCGTCGGTGTTACCCCCAACGGAAGATGAGAAAGACAGCCAATGGGCCAGCCATGTCGAATCGCTGGGCTCCTTGACTTTTGAAGACGTCAAGGAGAAAATGAATCCTCTTATCGACTCGGCGCGGAGCGCGTTCAAGTATCTCAGAGGGGACGCTGTCCCCTCTGCTGTGCCTCCAACTGTGACAGCCAAAGAGAAGAGCAAGGACCAGGAAAGACTCGAGGAACGCTCATGGTGGGGACTGACTGGTCTATTTTCTGGACTCCGCGTGCGGAGATCACACGATGGAGGCAGTCATGGTGCAGGGATAGCTTGGACGGAAGGGGAGGTACATGCAGATCTCGTGAAGGTGTGTAACAAGATTTTTCATCAGCCATGGTACGCAAATGCCGTACGAGTACTCGCCGTGCTGTGCACGTACTATTCGCGCATTCATACCTACATCTGGTGGCACAGGAGCATTGCATACTGACAGTGTGTGATGTGACAGAACGATGAAGGATACTTCGTGTTTCGGTACCTCCTTATAGACATACCAAGTGCGTACCTTGTTTACTTCCACTGGCGACCTGCCTGACCCGTTGGATGTGGTCCGGCCCACCTAATTTGACTTTTTTGACAGACTCGGAAAGTCGTAACCCGATCAGGGTATTTGTCGAGCGGGCACCAGGCGTTAGGGAGAACGAGCCTATTATGCGATTTCATTCATCCTGAGTACACGCGCCGGGAGCCGTACGTCCACATCAAGGGCTGAGGAGGAACACACTGGGGCACGATCAACACCGTGTTCGGATATAGTCTCCGTGCACCGATGTAATGCATATTATCACAATGAAACCCAGCATGGTCTCAGCCAGCGCGACAGGTTAGGAAATGCTAAAGCACCATTCGTGGGCGTGGGTGATGAGATACATTGAACGTCTGAACGGACATGTACTATTCCCCGAAAAGCCTCTGCACGCGTTTCAAGACAGAGTCCTTCTCAGGGTCTGTCAAAGCGTGTGGTGAATGAAAAGCATATTCATACAACGAGCAAGTGAAAGGGCCACGTACCGTATGGGTGGTCCTTGGATGGGATCTCGAGGAGGGTAGGGAAAGGTTGCTGGTACCGATCGACCGTGGGTCTGATCTTC
Organism: Boletus calvinii; assembly: GCA_038093355.1. Lineage (NCBI taxonomy): Eukaryota > Fungi > Basidiomycota > Agaricomycetes > Boletales > Boletaceae > Boletus > Boletus calvinii. The sequence continues at coordinate 19,628 of JBBPSA010000002.1, read as the reverse complement.
TCTGCAATCTAGATTAATAGACGGAATCTCATGAGCATTGGCGCACACATTGACGAAACAGAGCCGGTGCACACATGCTGGTTAATGAGTAGGATTGCTACATCCTTGCGTTCCGTGAATTCTTGAAAGGCCGCCTCGATGGTTGAAATCTGGGTCTCTAAGGAAGAGTTAGAAGAGAAGGGTGCGTGCGTTGCACTGGCGGCGCACTAGCATCGACGACGAGAAAGTTCTTCTTCTGATGGTCGTTGATGTGACCGACACCAGCGAGCAAAAGGCCTGTGATTGAGTCCTATGCAGAGATTGAGCAGGCGGAGGCAACGAAGGATGGGCTACAGACCTCGTCGCCAATGACGGCGATGAGCGTTCTGTCCTTGAAGGATGCCATACCGAACCGGAGCCGCGAATGGTAACAGCCAACTCAGTGTCAACGATGAACATCCCGTCCATCTCTGAAGACACACTGCTCTATGTACTCTACCCCCCGCTTCCCCTCGCCGACGACGCCTCTTGCACGTCCCTTGCCGCGTGCATCACCGATCTCGCGCCAACACTCCTCCCCGACTTCCTCTGGCATCGCGACCCCTTTCAGCTCAAGATTGCGCCAGATCCAGACGCCCCCCGCGGCGAACAGAAATACGTTCTCGAGGGCCGCATGCGCGTCGGCGACGCCGTCGACGATGAGTGGTGCGTCGTCTGGCTCCTCAGAGAGATCTCCAAGCGGTGGGACGTCGTCATCAGGTCTGTTCGTCCACTGTCCGCGTCCTCTCTACTCATCTAATCCATGCTAGTGCTTCCGACTCGGATGGCGAGTTCATGCTCATCGAGGCAGCTGAATCCCTGCCCCGCTGGGTGAATCCCTCAAACGCAATCAACAGGGTGCGCACCCTCCTCCCTCTGTGAACGGTGAGAACCATCAGCTAAACGATCCCTTTCACTCTTACGTTGCAGGTGTGGATACACAGTGGTCGCTTGCATCTCATTTCCCTCTCGCATGTTTCTCCCCCCAGTAAGCTGAGGAAGCGTCTCCGCATTCCTGGTGGGAGGGAACACGAAGACGAAGACCACTTTGCTGCTGACGAAGAGGATACCTATATTGCCATCGAAGACGCGCTTCCTCTCGTTCGCGACGCATCCGTTGATACTTTTGCTCCCAAAGCGGTCGAGGATGTCGTATGGCAGAGAATTTCTGGTTACCCGGCCGCTGCGCGTAACCACGCGCATACGACCTTGGCCTACCTCCCTATCGACATTGCTCGTGCTCTCACCGCCGACCAGTCGTTGGTTCAAAAGCCCATCGAGACATTCTATACTCGTGATGCAATTCAACTTCGCGTGAGTGAGTGCGGGTGCTACTTTGGCGGCATGTCTTGACAAACAGCCACAGGCTGCTCACAAAATGGCACGCTTTCCGCCACAGCCAAATGTCCTATGTAAGGTCAAAATGACACGAACCGCTTATGCTCAGTTGTTGGGCCAAAAATTCTATCCACCAAAGATTTTCGGCAGTTTTAAGGAAAGAGAAGGTACGCCTGCCTGGCGTTGGCGAGATATCGGCATGAAATTGGTCAGTCATTCGACTTGGCCAATTTACTCTACCACTCATCCGTACTCTTCAGGCTTGTGGATTTGAGATGTTGTTTCAAGAATCCAAAAATCGCGCAGACGTTGTGAAATCAACCATGGAAGCACAGAGTTCTTCCGTAAGTGCCCTATTCATTTTTTGGCCTCGTCACGTATCTCATCCCGCCAGGCCGAAGCACGCAAAGATGCTCTTCGCCGTTCATCAGATTACAAGGCGTACTTGACCCGTCTCGTCACTATCGGTTACTTCCGTAACGAAATCGAGGGTTCACAGGTGTGGAATGAGCTTGAGAATAAGGCTGCTGATATTTACGTCGAGATTCGACGAGAAGAGTATGTTCACCAATCCGCGTTTTGGGTATCATGCTCTTGGCTGATCATACCACATTGGCAGCGACGTGTCAAGGCCGTCGTTTGCAGCTTTGTTCAATACCGCACTTTCCCGTGTTCCCGAAACGCTTTCGGATGTCGATCTAGTGCAGACGGAGGATTCAGATGAGTGGATGAATGTTGACGCAAAGGATTTCGACGAGGTGCTTGAGCGCGCCATGCGAGCTGGTGGCTCCACTACGGAGACGCATGCTATGGAAATTGACGGTGAGGGAGGTGAGGAGGACAGGGTCGCAAAGGAACAAACGGATAAACTCCGCAATCTCGCTGCTAAAGTGGAACAATTTGTAGAAGGAAAAGGAGATGTAGAAGGCGCGCGATTCGAAGAGTATGCTTTTGCCTGTTTCTACAGTGATCTGGGTCATCTGACATTTCCCACTTTTATCCCTGTAGTGAAGCATCCTCTGACGAAGGTGGTACGGATAGTGACAATGACGATGACCTATTCAGCGACGAGAGATTCTCTGACTCAGACGACGACGAATCTGACGCAGACACCCGAAAGGCGAGACAGGTGGCTCGCCAGCAAGCGATGGATAATCTCGTTCCTGCACTCCCAGCTTCCGAGTATGGTCAAATGCCTGCTTCTTTCAATACGCAGCGTGTGGCCAAGACTACCATCCTGACTGAACAGGTCGAAACTGGACTCCCTAAAGCTGATAATGTCGCCAATGAGACTGCTATCGGAGAACCTTGTTCGCCAACGCGCGCGCGTCCGATCCGACCTCCACTTCTTCCACGTGATAAATACGAAGGGGTCGATTCAGATGACGAGTCCTCTTCGTCAGACCCATTAGCTGGTGGTGATGACGAGGATGCCGAGTCAGAGGAAGACAGGCCTCAGGTGGTCGGTGAAATCGAGGTAGATATGGAGGAAGAAGAGGCAGAGTTTCTCGAGTTTTCACGCCAAGCCTTGGGCATTTCTGACGAAATGTGGGATGACATAATTAAAGAACGTCGAGGACGAGGAGGTGTGTCTCCCTGTGCTCGCGATACGTGAATCGATGACTGACAATGGAGTCAAGCGTTTGTACCAGCGAGTGTAACGACTACGAGGAAGGCGACGGTGGCACCAAAGCCAACATCCGAGCAAGCCCGCCCGTCAGTACCAGGCAGCCATCCAAACACGAACCCCAACCTGAACTCCTTCGAGGCGGTTATGCAAGCCATGGACGCGGAACTGTCGCGCGTGCGCCAATCCACTGCTGGGTCAGAGGCCTCGTCCCAGCCCTCACTGTCAACGAAAAAGGATAAAGGGAAAGCGCGTGCAGCCTCAGCAGATGTCGACGTCGACATGGACATCGAGGCCGCTATGCAAGCTGAACTTGAGGGCCTATTGGAGCAAGAGGATGCCGGAGACTCAGACGAGGAGGGCGAAAAGTCGAGTATGGATTACAATCTTGTCAGAAATTTCCTGGAGAGTTTCAAAAGCCAAGCGGGCCTACCTGGGCCAGTCGGCAATCTCGCGGGAAGACTGCAGCCTGGTTGGACCCTACCCAGGGATGAAACGTGAACAAATGGCACTGGCGATCCTCGGAACTTGTGTTTGATCGTCCGCGGGTGTTGGTGTGACTGAGGGTAGCTAACCAATAGGAGGGTAGTAGGGGTTTAATCTTATCTGATCGCCTGACGTTTGTGAGAACATTTCCGGGGATGTGCCGTAAGAATGTTGTACCGCTACTCTAGACGGAACGGTCATGATACACGCAGTATTGATCTGTCAGTCATCTTCTTGCACCCGTTCTCACTGCCTGATCATCGCCGAAAATCTCAGTCAACACTTCGGGTATTCCAAGGCTGACCAAATTCTACACGCCGCTCCACCAGTCTCCCCAGACGGTCATCCAAAAGATATTTTCACTCATCTCGATTCGTCCAGCCGGCTTGTGCAACTTTCTGGATGCACCTGAACTCGAGGCATTCCTCGGCCCCAAGGATGAGTCGGACGAGCGTTGGCGGGTCGTGTACAGGAACTACGCCACGCTATACTTTGTGTTCGTTGTAGATGGGGCCGAGAGCGAGCTGGGAATCCTTGACCTGATCCAGGTGAGCGGAGATCCCCATTCCAAGCACTGATGGGCCAAAATGCCGCAAGGTTTTCGTGGAGGCGCTGGACCGCGCGTTCGAGAACGTTTGTGAACTCGATCTGGTGTTCCATTTCGACGAGGTAGGCTTCCACGGAAAGGGGCACTGCATGCTGAGTTACGAGATGAGTCAAGGTTCACCATATCCTTGCGGAGATCATTCAAGGCGGCCTCGTCCTCGAAACGAATGTGGAGGAGATTAGCAACTCGGGTGCGTTCACTGTGTTTTTTTTTGGGTCATGGCTGCGGGGTATTTTTGGGAAAGAAGAATGTGTCCCTTGCTTATCAGATAAACATCCCATCGTTGTCAGACACTGATGTAACATGTAGCAAAGATAGCATCCAAGGCACGAAAGGACTCGTTCGTGTCGGCGAATCCCCTCGCTTTGGGGGCTGGTGTGGGAGGTTCTCGAAATGGGCCACTGCCAGCACCGCTGGGGTGGTTGACGGACAAACTAACGGGGGTAGGCGGACGGTAGCGAGTAAAGTGTGCGACGATACAACCGTAGATTTGGTAACCTACGTGGGTTCACACGGACACATGACGATTATTACCGACTATGTGGACAAGTGCTTTGTAAAACAAGGAGAGGGTAGCCAAATCACTGGAGCGGCGATTTCGCAAGGGTGAATGACCCAGAAGTCAGGTCACCAAAACTGATGTGCCTGTACCATGCGTCAATGGAATGATCACGCGGGACAGAGGGGACGTGCGTTTTTTCTTCTTTTTGCCAGCGCCGACGGGACCTTTGATAGGGGCAGAGTCCTGTGGGCTGGGGGCGGAGGGTGCCTTTGGGGTTGGCGACCTCTGGGTCGAAGGAGCAGAGGTCAGTGCAGGCTGAGCAGATGCAGACGCGAGGGCGGATGCGGATGCGGAATGGTCGGAGGGCTGGGAACGAGATGACGTTATGTTGGAATGCATTGCGGTCGTCCTCATGGCATACATCATGAGCGAATTGTTTTGGTGCTTCTTAGGACCATGGTTCTTGTGCTTTTCGGGGGCATCGATGGTGGGGTCGTCGATGTGCAAGCCATCAAGGTCAGCCTTTTTGGGAGTGTCGGGGAGGGATGAGTCGATGATAGGCCACACGAAACCGGAACGGGGGGTGTAATCGGGACGATGTCTGCGGAGAAGGTCGAGGGAAGACTGGAGGGCATTCAAGGAGGTGAGCTGCAAGAGGAAAGTGAGCGGGAACGAGTGAAATGAGGGTGGGAAGTACCAGTCTGTTTGAGAGCAGGGTGTAGACGTCGGGAGACTGGTAGATGCGGTTGTTGATGATGAAATAGGCGGCGAGGGGCCGGACTGTGGGGAGATGGAGGAGGGAGTGGGAAGAGGAATGGACGACGGACCTTGATCGGGGGAGAGACGCTCGCGCTTGTGTATGATGAAGAGGGAGGGGGGAGAGGCATGGGCAAGGGCAAACTCGATGCCGGTGAAGCGTCTGGGGATTTGGATGAGTACGGGGGAGACGGAGGGGGAGAAGGAGATGCCTGAGTTCTTCCGCCTCGTTTAGGATCGGCGTGCCGGTGTGGATCGTCTGCATGCGTAGGACCTGGTTGTTACTCTGCTTGTCATAGAACATCGAGGTCGCAAAGTAGTCAAACACATTCTCGATCGAGAGGGGGCCATGTGCTTGTATCCACTCGTGCCAGATGAAGAACCGATGCGAATAATCGTCGCTCGGATGGAGATCTTTGTCGTCCATATCGTGCGAGTATCTGAACAAGAAGCCTTTAAAACACCCCTCACCATGGCCCACCCGGTATGCTCCCTTTCATCGCCCACCATATACGCAGGCATGTCGGCCCAGGCATCATCTGCGCCGTCGGCTACTTTGATCCGTCAGTTCATCCCTTCTCCGTCCCCGCACCCGCTCACCCCCCGCAGCGGAAACTGGAGCGTCGACATCCAGGCCGGTTCCACCTTTGGATATCGGCCCATGCTCTTCGTCATCCTCCTCTCAGGTGTCATGGCCGTCCTCTTCCAGGTATGCACATCCCTCCGTCCACCGACACGCGTTTATCCCTCGCATCTCCAGGTCTTGGCCACCAGACTCGGTTGCGTTACCGGTCTAGGTCTCCCTCCCCCTCTTCTCACTCCCAGCCACTCACCTTATTTTTATAGACCTTGCCGCACATTGTCGCATTCTCCTCCATGACCATCCAAAACACCCCCGCCTTGTTCGCTTCCTCCTCTTGTATCCCCTCTACGTCCTCGCCGAACTCGCAATTATAGCTACCGACCTCGCAGAGCTCCTTGGCTCTGCAATAGGCTTCATGTTGCTCATTCCCGCACTCCCTGTATGGGCAGGCGTCCTCCTCACCGCCTTCGATGTCTTTGTCTTTCTCCTCATCACCGACCACTCTCATCCCGGTCGTCCCGTCAGGCTCGTCGAAATCGGCATCATCTTCCTTGTATGGTCCTGTTCTCACTGTCTCTCCGTTGCTCACCTCCTCTTCCCTCCAGGTGGCTGCTGTATTTGTCTCTTTCGTTGTCCTCGTCATCACGGTCAACCCCGTCTGGTCCCAAGCCTTTCTCGGCTTCGTGCCCTCCAAAGAGCTCTTCGAAACCCGACCAAACGCCATCTATGCAGGTCCCCCAACTCACCTCTTCCTCCCTTTCTCCCCCTGACCCTGTCTTACCCAGCCATCGGCATCATCGGCGCGACGGTCATGCCCCACGGCCTATTCCTAGGCTCTCATTTTGCCACACAAGATCGTCTCTCCTCTCCTCACCCTTCCCTTCCTTCCCCCATCGTCCCACAACGTTCATCCCACCCGTCCAGCCTCCGACAACGCTGCCGCAATCTCTTTTCCATCACGCGCACTAGCCACGATGATTGTACCGACAAACCTACATGTCACCAATTGCGACACAACAACCCTCCTTCGTTCATTCAAGCACACCTGACCCACGCCATCGTGGACACCATCTTCAGCTTGCTCGCTGTCGCTGTACCCATCAATGCTGCGTGCGCGTTTTCATATTCCGGACGCGTAACAGTTCCTGACGACCGATATTCAGGATCCTCATCATCTCTGTCGCAGTGCCTTACGACGCATCTACCTCATCATCGGCCGGCATCTTTAACCTGTACGACCTCGTCCTCAATACCCTCGGCAAGGGTGACTTGTTAAATTTCCATTGCTCTCTCTTCATCACTCATAAGTACTCGTCAGGTCCCGCGTTACTTTTCGCGCTTGCACTCGTGTTTTCTGGCCAAGCAGCCAGTGTCACAGCTACCATTGCCGGCCAGGTCGTTTCCGAAGGTTTCATCCTTTGGAATATTTCTGTAAGCCGTCCCTCCGGAAAACTTCACCCTGTACTCATCTCTCTCTCGCTTTTTGATAGCCATTCCTTCGCCGTCTTATGACGCGCCTCCTCAGTTTGATTCCCTCCATGATCGTCGCTATGGCGTTCGGACGCTCAGGCCTCAATGTGCTTCTCGTCGCATCACAGGTCGCGCTCTCGATCGTTTTGCCGTTTGTTGCGTTCCCGCTCATATTCCTCACTTCCTCAAAAACCGTAATGTCCGTCAAGGTTCCCAAAGCAACCCCTGAGGCGAATGATCCGACAAGCCAAATACCGACTATCAACCCTTCCGGCGATGCATCATCGAGTGCTACATCGTTAAAACGCTCTGCGATCACAGTGGAAGAGATCAAGATTATCACGATCGACAAGCCTGGAGGCACCTCCGACGCACAACTGCTGCAGGGAGACACGATTGATTTCAGCAACAGTTTTGTCGTATCAACGATGGCGTATGCGATATGGCTGGTCATCTCTGTTGCCAATGTATATGGAATTGTTGTCTTGGGTTTATCTGGGTAGACGACAGTCACGACGTAGACACACTTGTTGTACTTCGAACCAAAACATGGCACTAATCGTATATGAAATATAGATACAAACCACTGATTCTGCAAACCTTTCTCTCGATCAGAATGCAACCATTTCTGTCAAACCATCCGTCTCCCGCTCGTAACAACGGTGCTGACTGATCTGATGGGCGAAATTGGAGACGAAGTCCTTGGAGTTTGCTCCAAACTTGGGCGGATCAGCGATCATCGAGGCGGCGCTATATCGTCCCGTGGAAACCACTCCATAAGACGACACCACCTCGTCATCACGACCACCGGGAGCAAAGAGATCGACTTTGGGCAACTGAACGACGTGGCGCAAAAACTCTACCGCTGGAACAGTCGAATAGAATCAGGTACGTTATTCACTTTCGTCACAGACGTTCGCACCTTCACCGACAGCAGCAATAGACTTGCAGTGCCCAAACGCCTCCCTGACCCAGTGGACCACGCGACCGTTCTTTGCAAGAGCCTTGGCGTGTTCCGCTCCAGATGGAATGTAGATGGCATCGAAAAGAGTTGACCGTTGTCCCTCAAAGTGATGCTTCGCTGAAACTCCGGGTCCGGCATCCTGGCTTACCATCGGACGAACATGCCCGCGCCGCAGTCCGACGATGTAGCATACAGCCTTGGAACTGGTCAAGGCAGTGCGAATAGCTTGCATCTCAACCTCATTAAAACCGTCGGCAACCAGGATCGCAATACGACGGGAGACGATGGTCGGCTCTTTTGGCATAAAGTCCCTCTGTGACAAGCCCTTGCCCTTCTTTCCGTGGTTGGGACGACCCGGTTGGTTTGGGGCATCGTCACCTACTTTACCAGCCACGGATTTCGCAAGGTCGAAATCGATGTTGTTGAGCACTTTAATGTAAGAATTACAGACATCAGGATCGTCGCAGTGGCTCAGCTCGAATGAAATGGCGTTAGCGAGGTGGACCTTCTCATATGAAGCGAGAGAGTTAAAGAAAAGCTGGGCATGGTTAAAGTGCTCTTGGAATTTGTCTCCACGCGCACGTTGTTTAATGCCCTCAAGGTGTTGCGCATACCTGGAAGGGTATCAGCAATACTGCGATAATTTTCAAGTACAACCTACTCGACATAACCTCCCTTCTCTTCGCCGGCGGGCACCCCAATGCGCTTGCGATTAGGCCAGTAATTGATGTTGCCCCCGACTATTCGATGCCGCGCGTTACCATCTCGATTATGATTCAAGATTGGACAGACGGGGCGATTGATAGGGAGCTGCAAATGGGTCGAGATCATCGATCTGGTGACAAAATTACCGCGGCAACGTACCTCTTGAAAGTTGATCCCGAGACGTGTTATTTGTGTATCAAAGTACGAAAAATTGCGACCTTGTAGTAAAGGATCGTCGCTAAATCCGATTCCCGGGACAACGTGGCTAGTACAGAAGGCGACTTGTTCAGTTTCGGTGAAGAATTCGTCGACAACACGGTTCAACACCAATTCGCCAATTTCTTCAAGGGGAACCAATTCTTCCGGCCACACCTTGGTTGCATCCAGGATATCAAAGTCAAAATCATGTTCACGGTCCTGGGAAATAGTTTGAATAGCAAATTTCCACCTGGGATACAACTCAAGGCTAATGGCTTCGTTGAGGTCTTTCCGATGGAAATCAGGATCCTGCCCAGAGATCTTGAGTGCTTCATCCCAGAGAAGACTGTGGACACCAAGTTCGGGAATGAAATGGAACTTGACAAAATGTCGGTCGCCCTTGTCATTTAGAAGAGTGTACGTATTGACGCCGAAGCCTTGCATCATGCGAAAGGAACGTGGAATGCCACGGTCAGACATGACCCACATTACCATATGTGCCGCTATTAGAAAATCAGTAGGGTGGCAGCACAATGTATTCGCATGACTTGCACTCGGGCTGGAGGCCAACAAAGTCCCAAAAATTATTGTGAGCACTCTGCCCCGTCGGAACTTCGGTGTCGGGCTCGGGCTTTACGGCGTGAACAAAGTCGGGGAACTTGATGACATCTTGGATGAAAAATACAGGAATGTCATTCCCGACGATATCCCAGTTACCCTCCTGCGTGTAGAATTTGACCGCAAACCCTCGAACATCGCGGACCGTATCCTGCGCAAGAACAGATGAATATGAGAAAAACAGGTACCTGCAGACATACGGCACTTCCTCTTGCGCCCTGGACAGTGCTGAACCGAACAAACGCAGGAGTTGTGCGCGACGAGTCCGTCAGCACTGGTGCATAGGTGTATTTCGAAGCGCGGTCGTCATATACTTTGAAATATCCGTGAGCTGCAGCACCGCGAGCATGCACAACCCGTTCAGGGATGCGCTCGTGGTCAAAGCGGTGAATTTTTTCGCGGCCAATCTGATCCTCGAGCAACATGGGACCATTGTATTTACCGGGGCCAGTGCCGATCACCCTGAGCCTGGTCACGGTGAAAGGGAGTCAACCAACATGCGTAAACCAACCCGAACGCCACGCACCAGTTGTCTGTATCAGCGACTTTCACGCCATGATCTGTAGTCAAAGCGGTGTTAACCTGCGGCACTTGAATGTCACGCTGCAAGTCGTCGACCTTGTCCGTTGTCGACGTCGCAGAGGTCAAAATTCCTTTTGCAGATTCCACGAGAGAAGACATGATGAGCAGGAAAGAGAAGCACCGCCGAAGACGAAGACCCAGTTCTCCACTTTACTTAGTCCCATACCCCTGTCTGGAATATTGCGTCAGTGGTGACGAACAGGGATCGATGTGACTGGATCACTACTCGATCAGCTAAGTAGCCCCTAACCCTACGACAGTGACACACCGGTTATTCGACCAAAGACAATATATTAGACATATAAACCAGCAAGTACACAAAAACAAATACGAAAGATTAATCAATAGTCCACAGAGAAGATCATAAACGAATCGATGATACAGAGAGTGGGAAGAATGAGGTATGTTTGGATAGACATACTGCCTGAAAATCCTCGTCAAGGCACTGTACGCAGGCAGAGAGCTCGAGACCACGCTCGTTACTAGGCTCGTGGTGCAGCACGAACGGAACGACGCGCAATACATCGATAAAAAGATAGCGTAGAATGATATGATACGTCATCTTGGCGCGTAGTAGACGAATCAACCATCAACTACGACGAAGCGATTGGCGAAGTTGTTCGCCCAATCTACAGACTAGATGAGAATCACGGTTACGACGTCAAACATGGATAAAGCTCACGCATAGAACAGTCAGACTTGTGGAGGGGAAAATGTCTTACTTGACATCAGCGCAATTGCACTGAGTAGCTGTACCAACCCAACCCTTGCCGCAGTTGTCACACCAGCCCCTTGGCCCATTGTCAACACCGATGGCCTTCGTGGCCGCGGAAGGGGTGGAAGAGACAGACTCGTCACGGTGAATACTGACCAAGTGACGACCTAGATCATGTTTGCGACTAAACGAGCGCCCGCATGAACGGTGGGGGCAAACATGAGGTTTGAGACGGTTGGGGTCATGAGTTGCCATGTGAGTTTTCAGATTATAAGCGCGAGCAAAAGCTATTAGGAGTATGATGAGCAAAGAAAAGGGCAGCGACGACAAATGCAAACCTACCTCGTGGACAAGTTGGACACTGGTATTTTTTGCGAGGATCTTCCTTGGACTGATCTTCGACACCACGGACCGACCTCGCTTGCGGCACAGGAGATGCGGTAGACAATTGAGCGATACTAGACGGAGACACGGTGTCGGCGCCGATAAATCCGAGACCGTAAAAGTCGGCAGTGGTAGATTTGGGAACGGCAGGGATGCGTGTGGGACCTCCGTAGTCAGAAAAGCTTGTACGTTTGAAGGCGGGTTCCACTGCTGGCGCAGTCGGAGCGTTGCGAGAACTGAGGGGTAGAGAGCCGAAGGTGCTAGGGTCCACAGTCATGGGAATATTGTTATTGCCCTGCACAGCACTACCGCCGTAGTCGGAGCAGCCGCTACCTCCGATGCGAGCCCGTTGAAAGTCCATTTCGAGGTCGAGGGGGAATGAGCAGTCGGTTGCAGGATATGAGCAGTCGGAGAAATTATAAAAGGACTCGGAGCGAGTCGAGAGTGATTCGTACGCACTCTCGGAGGAGACGGTAATAGTAGAGGGAGGACCACACGTTGGGGTATCGGATCTCAAAAAGGAGTAGGCGTCGTTGGAGTCTACGGTAAGGAGCTGAAGCTGAACTTCGTTGAAAGCCGCGAGGCTGGAATCCAATTCAAGTTCAAAGAGATCGGGGTGGGGGGCGAGGATGTCAGATGGCGAGTGAAATGAAACAAAGTCGAGGCCTTGTTGTTGCTTGGCGTATTCTGAGCCATATGTATCAACGGCGGAATAAAAGGTGTCGTTGAGAGGATCGGACATGGCTGGCTGGAGTGCTGCGGAAGGAGTCTTGTTCGCGCTTCCGCAGAGAATTTGGGGCGAAAGAGAAGACAAGTTGGTTGCTGCGGACCACGCAAGCCATCGTATATATTCACTATTACATCAGCCTGATTTCCCACCCAGTCACACTGCCCGTCGGCGCGCCTACATAATCACCCTCACGTCAGCCGATCCCACTGTGGAAATTGCGCTCAATCTACACGCACCATTCCACCTCAACGCGGACGGCGCTCACCTGCCACCGATCACCCTCAAGCCTCCTTTCTGATCGGAGTCGGCTGTCAGCATTGCCCCTGACCACATGGCTGTGTGAATTCCATATGCCGAGTCCCTCTTTTTCAGTCTGTGAAACCATGGGATAGTAGTATGCATGTACCGACATACCTGGAGGAAAATTATACTTCATCAAACCCTGAATGTGTGCATGTTAATTAATCAATCGTAGAGGCTGTTCGCATCCCGCCATTTGTAGCACCCGGGTTCGCCAAGAAGCACGATCACCCACTATGCCACAGTTTTGCGGCCATTGTTACCGTCCTCGTGCTCAGACACACCAGACTGTAGTTTCCGTTGAAATTAAAAAAAGGGAAATCTCCCGAGTTGAAAAGGAATAGTTGTTGTATTAAACCTCATGCACGCAAATAAATGTCGCCCGCCTAGCTCAATCGGATAGAGCGTCAGACTCTTATGACTAGGCGATCTGAAGGCTGCGAGTTCGACCCTCGCGGTGGGCTAGCATTTTTTTTTGGTCAAATGCCGATTTCTTCTTTGGTTTCTCAAAGATTCCACCTCTGAATTCATGATCACACGTTGAGAATGTCGCACAACCGAGCGAAAAAAAGGTGGTTAGGGATAATGATAATAAGTATGTATTCCGTCCGTGCATCTCATAGGTCAAGTATCTATCAGAGTATCTGGCGCGATGTGAACTAGTTCCCAGCGGCTCATGAAATATCGTCAAGTCCATCAGCTCATTATCGAATGGCCTGCATTCTGTTCATCCACGGAAAGTGCAACAACTATTCCGATAGAACATTGAGTTTATCTCTCAAAGATGAAAAGAAAGCACTCACCTAATCATGGAGGGTATAGTAGCTGCGAATAAGCACGCGAACGCTGCCCAACTGAGGTATAGTCCATTCCCATACGATACCTCGATGCCTGACGAGATACCCGGCGCAGGTTGCATAGTGTTGACACTTTCAACTTTCTTAACTATCGCAGTCCAGATGCCCGCTCCAATTAAGATGAATAGTGCAGATAGAATGGACATCGTGGTTGAAAAGAGGAACAGGACAGTCCTCCGAAGTATTCCACTGTCAGGGGGGTTTGAATGGCGATGCGATTTGGAGAATTGAATGGAACTCACGTGAACAATGAGAACGCAGTAAATATGGTGCCGAGCAATAAGAAGTAGTATGCGACATGAGAATTCGTCCCCAAATACGAGGAATTGATAAAAGTGGTATTAACAAAGATGGCGGTCGTAAACTGTGAGTAATTGAGGAGCATGTCGGATGTAATGGTGGTATATGGCTGGAATCTGGCAGCAATGGTGTGGCTCGAACATTGACCGGCGGAGCTGTTGACATAGGCGCAGTAAGAGTAAAGCCCGAACTCATACTGCTGCCTGATTCCAGCTCTTTGCCCAAGGGGTGACGAGGAATTGGCTGTGTACAATCCTTGGATAGGATCATTGAACGTTTGGTATAGTGCCTCGCTTTATTTCGGTTGGAACCCTGATGATGATGTAAGTACGAGAACCACTCACCCATAACCCGAAACATTGACGGTAGCCTAATGCGTTGGTTAGCCTTGGAGAGGTTGGGAAATACGGGGGAGGATTTACCATCGAGATTCCATGCGGGACAGTGGATGTATTGATTTGTCCTACCTATGTAGGTTCGGTAAGATGTACAATTGATCCGAATAGGCTGGGACCTACATGAACAAAGATCAACAGCAAGAGTGCTGCAAAGCTGAAGCACGGTTAGACACGCGGGAGAAAAGCGGAGACGCCGTACGAAAGAAAGGAAGCGCCTGCAATGCAATATTCCCCCCTCATGGCAATAACATGAAAGAAGTGCGAGTAGATGAAGAGAACGAGACGTGCGATGGCAAGATGGACGTTCGGAACGCAGCAGCCTCGAGGACATGTGGGCAGAGCCGAACATGCCGTGTCGGTATTTCGATCTCCGAATGAATGACTAGGGTCTTTGTGAGTATGTACAGTACCTGCTATCCTTACTCGGTACGGTGTCGCGGATGTGGTGTAGAGTGAAACCTTGATTACCTCTGCTTTTCCCTGTTCCACCTTCTGTCTTAGCATAGTAATCCAGTTAAGCTCCATCATCACCTTCACCAATGTCCAGGCTTGTAGCAACAAAGTCCCTCGTTCGGAGCCTCGTCGCTTCTGAACCTGGCTCGCCTGACCCTTACTCGCGGGACGACCACGACGACAGTTCAGGTGGGAATATCTCGCCTCAAGAACGCATCAAGAGAGTCGCGGTGAGAACGATGGACCTTGGAAGGAGTTTAACTAGTCGCCCTCGCTCACCTACCCCGCCATTGCATTCTGAGTCCAAACGCACACTCAACCTAAAACGGAAGGATAGAGGCAAGGAAGCGCAGGGTTCACAGGATCAAGGACAAGGTGATTTCTCAGGAAAAATGTCTCCGAATGTCAAGTTTGCTCAACCCGCTCAAGGCTATGATCCCTTTGCCATGCCGCCGCAGTCTGATGGATCACAGACTACTGATCATGTACCTCCACGGGATCCTATTGCGGCTGTCCCGAATGATGATTCGCCCTTCATTACGCCTCCATCTCCAACCTTTGCACCCACAGGACCCTTGTTGCAGTCTTTTAGAGATTTCGGTTCGGTGCGTGTGGCACTTCCTTTTCGCTCTCGGTGTTTACTTATTGGTGTCCTGTCGAGTTACAGATGCGCGCAGGGACTCAAACCCTCATTCAGGCTCTTCAAGCTCTTCCTTGGGTGGAAGATCCAGATGACGTGGACGAACCAATATCTCGAACCCATCCTCAAATGGATTCTGATAGCGACGAGGAGCCAAGTAGTAAGCAAACCTTTGATAGGTACTTTGAGACTTGGTATAACCTTGCTTGAATCATCCCAGGGACACACATGGCCTCTTCTATCCACGCCATATATCGTCCTGTCGCGCGATCGAGACGGAAGGAAGTCACAATGTTTCCCGTGCAGCGAGAAGAATATAAGTCACCGCACGCAGAACCTGATGCGAATTTGACCTCTGATGATGATGTTGATGCCGATGACTTTGAGGCGATGACACCACGACCAACCGACTCTCAGGAATACTCAGAGGCGACACACATGCCACCTTCGACTGTACAACTTGGTCCAGCAATAAGAAGAAGGGCACCAAGTCGTGCAGGCAGTATGACAACCGTCAAGATCGCTCGGCGGACTCGTTTAGCGGAGAAGCTGAAGGAAGTATTTGACCTGGAAGCTATCAATGAGGTGCTAGCAGGTTTGTACTTTCGTTCACCCTTGGTCCAAGTCTTAACGGAATTTAGAAATGCCATGCTGGCTTTTGCGCTCTGTTTGTGAGTCATATTCCATCGAGCCGATGGTGTAGGATTTTCAGCCACGCACAGTGTTACAGGGATACATGTATCTCACAAACTCTCATTTGTGTTTCTTTGCTCACATGCCGAGCAGAGAGGTACTGATTCAATAAACCGTGAAGAACCATACTCACGTAGATCCAGGACCAAATTCTTAAGTCGGGCACTCTTAGCAAGAGAGCTACTCGAACAAAGCGTTGGATCAAGCACTGGTTCGTCCTCAAGAACGATACGCTTTCCTGGTATCAGTCTTCTTCGGTAACTCATATGTTTGCGTTGGTGGCATTTGCTAATATTACCCAGGATCCTTATTTCCTCAACGGAATTGTCGACCTGCGTTATGCGATTTCTTGTGATCCTACGGGCGAAAAGGAGATTCGGCTACGTACTAATCAAAAGGGTCTGCTATTAGCTGCAGACTCTGTCCCAAGCAGAGACGAATGGGTAAAGGCGATACGCAAGGTCATTTTCAAGGCGCAGAACATGGGGGATACAGTAAAAGTAAGTCATAGTGCGCGTAGCGGTATCCACTTCTTACTCTTACCAGATTGCCATACCATACTCCGTGATTCTTGATGTGGAGAAATCACCAGCCATTGAGTTCAGTGAAACGATCGAAGTTAAAGTGTTCGACAAGGAGGAACATTATTCGGTCGACTCGTACTTTTTTGCTTACTTTCACGACATACAAGTTGCTTTGGAACAGATCCGGGAGGTTGTGCGTACCAATAGATCATCTCCCGCAGGTTCACCGCATGCCCTGTTGGATACCACGACTGCGCGCCATTCCTTGGCAGCCCACAGTATGGACCGCGCTCGCAGTCTCCCTTCACCGGACACCAAGAGCAACTCGTCATTCCGATTATCGTTCTTGCTTCGACCGCTTCAGGAATCACTTCCATCTACATTGACACGGATATACAGCGCATCGGAACCCCCCGGAGGCGCCGAGGATTTTACCCACATATCAAAGCGGGGCGGTGGATCATTCGTGCCCTTGACATCTTCACCCTTACCTTTGTCTCCTGGTAATGGCAATATTGCTGCTATATCTCCAAATGGACTGTCAACCAATCCTTCATCGCGGATCCATACTTATCCTCCATCGTCCTCTATAGGAGACATGAACTCGACATCCCCGAGCAAAGTACTAGCAGCGAGTGCACCTTGGAACGTTGGAGTACCCTCATGGCTAAAAGTACCCCGCAAAGGCGCCACCACCTCGAACAGCGCTGTGCCCTCCGCGTTTCCTGAGTCGCAGGGTGATGGTGTGCGCGAGGTCTACGAATCATCGGCTGCGGGACAAGGTTCTGGAGCCTCCAGCGAGCTCGGCTATAGTGTACTCGAGACTTCCGAGGCAGCGGTCGATCAAGAGATGGCAGACAAATTCAAGGTTGCATTCGCCTTTGACGACAAAGAAACGCTGCTTGGATGTAGGTGATTCATTTCAGCTTGGGACGTAATCCTAACAGCACACAGACTTTTCAGGTTATTTATACCGACTTTTACCTATTTTTGGGCGTTTATATGTTTCTTCAAATTATTTTTGTTTCAAGTCCACAGGTCCCCTAAGCACGAGGACTAGAGTACGCTTCTAATATTTCGTGTATCGAACTTCACTAACGATATTTATTCGATAGATGATATTACCCATTCGTGACATCCTGACAGTGGAAATGACAAAGGCTACGCGCTTTGGTCACCATGGCCTCACCGTCATAATTAAAGGCCACGAGGAACTCTTTTTTGAATTTGGCTTCGAAGATAGGCGGCGTGCTTTCGTGTCTATTCTAGAACGCCAGATAGAGGACATCAGGAAGCGGCCAAGCCCCGGCGAAGCTCCAGCATTGAGCCGAGGCAAGAGGGATGCACTTATCTTGGAGGAATTCGAATCGCGGGACTCGCTCAGCAATAACAGTGATGCTGCCCCGTCATCTGAGGCGATGTCCGAATCTTTACCTGCTGTGATGTTCACATCAGCTTCCTCGACGTTTTTGACTTTCAAGCCAAAAGAATCCTTACACTTTACGTTCCTCACCATTGGTTCAAGGGGGGACGTTCAGCCTTACATTGCGCTCGCAAAAGGACTAATGGCGGATGGGCATCGGGTAAAAATTGCGACACACGGAGAGTTCCAAGCGTGGATTGAATCAGTAAGCATACGTATCTCTTGGATCACACTATCTGACTGTCTTTAAAGCATGGAATTGAGTTCGGCTATGTCGGTGGTGATCCAGCGGAATTGATGCGCATTTGTATCGAGAATGGCACGTTTACGGTTTCGTTTTGGAAAGAGTCGCTGCTCAAGGCAAGTACACTACAATTTTTGTAATGCCTCAGCTCAAATCCAGATTTAGTTCCGTGGGTGGCTCGATGATTTGCTGAAAACGTCTTGGGAAGCCTGCCAAGGAACCGATGTTCTTGTGGAGAGTCCGAGTGCAATGGGAGGGTACCACATCGCTGAAGCCCTTAGGATCCCCTACTTCAGAGCATTTACAATGACGTGGACGAGGACGAGGTGAGTGACTGTTGGTTTTGACTTGGGCTCGATCTTGATCATAATAAAGGGCATACCCACACGCTTTCGCAGTACCCGAGCACAAGGTACGATTATTTTTGCTCGAAATATGTGATAATATTTTGATAGTTTGTTAGATGGGCGGTGGTTATAATTACATGGTACGAGCGCTAGCAGTCCTATCTCACCCTCGACACCGAAAAACTCCATACTAGACATACGTCATGTTTGACCAAGTATTCTGGCGTGCAATGGCCGGGCAAATTAATCGCTGGCGCCGCAATGTATTACGCTTGGACAACACGAGCTTGGACCGTATGGAACCCCACAAGATTCCCTTTTTATATAATTTTAGTCCTACGCTTGTTCCTCAACCCTTGGATTGGCCCGAATGGATTCGAATTACTGGTGATTTACTTGTCCATCAGTTTATCTTCCCGCTAATGTGGAACTAGGTTATTGGTTCCTCGACGATGCTGATGTCGCGGCGAAGAAGTGGGCTCCTCCCCAGGACCTCCTTGCTTTCATCGGCTCTGCTCGTCAAGCTGGCAAGAAAATAGTATACATAGGTTTTGGCA
The DNA here is from genome assembly GCA_038093355.1 of Boletus calvinii. NCBI lineage: Eukaryota > Fungi > Basidiomycota > Agaricomycetes > Boletales > Boletaceae > Boletus > Boletus calvinii. The sequence goes on along the minus strand of JBBPSA010000002.1, from coordinate 609 downwards.
GCATTGTGGTTCCAGACCCCAAAGCAATGACCCGCTGTGTCGTGGATGCAGTTGTGCAAAGTGGAGTTTGTGCTATCCTCTGCAAGGGTTGGTCGGATCGACTGCATACGCAGGCAGCCCAAGCATCCCAACCTGAGGAATCATTTCCAAAACAGATATACAGTATTTCATCAATTCCACACGACTGGTTATTCAAACGCATCGATGCCGCTTGCCATCATGGTGGTGCTGGTACAACAGGGGCAAGTTTACGGGGTTTGTCTATGCTCACCATTGCTCAGGTAGTTGAAACTAACACTCGTGCAGCTGGAATACCGACAATTATCAAGCCATTCTTCGGAGATCAATTTTTCTGGGCTGATCGTGTCGAGGCACTTGGAATTGGAACTGGTGTCCGCAAGCTGACTGTCGATAGTTTGAGCCAAGCCTTGACTGTGGCGACCACGGATCAAAAGCAAATTGAACGCGCGAGGCTTGTCGGGGAGAAGATTCGATCAGTGAGTGGTTTGGTGATATATAAATGAAGCCCCCTGCAATGCTTAGGATTCGCAGGAAAACGGCGTAGCTACTGCAATCGAGGCCATATATCGTGACCTAGATTACGCCCGT
>JBBPSA010000001.1:0-47808 GCA_038093355.1 Boletus calvinii | reverse complement strand
TCGTTCACACAAGCCCTAAGGGGATTGTTTGCTCGGTCATTTCAGGAACTGCATGTGTGCCTCATCAACCTTCCTGATGAAGTGTTCAATGGCCTCTTGGTTGGCAAAGCTCTGAACCATTGAACTCTTTTTTTTGTCCTGACTATGGAAATTGTTGTTTGCACCAACAGTATTCAAGTTCTCCCTGGTATGATACAATGAGTAGGCACAATGAGTAGAAGAAATTTACAAACTATTTGTGTTGAGTAACTGTCTGTAGTTCCATAGCAGTGTATTGTGTTTGGATAATCACCAAGTGCATGAAACTTATAAGTTGACAAGTTCAGGCTCTTTTACCTGGGCTTTGATGTCATTGTATCCACCCCAGGCTGATGTCCAGGTTGTGCTGCTAGCACAGCCATATGATGACCATGTGCTGCATGTTCCTGAGGAAGCTCAGTTGTGACATAGGACTTGCATGTTGTATGTTGAAACTTGTGGATTGACTTGCTGAGATAAGTGGTGGCTGCATCAAAAAATGACAGTGTCTTGTTGGTGTAGAGATGTAGTTTAGCAAATGTGTGCCAGGTTGTGAGGTCAAACAGAAGATTAAGGATGTTGTAGTCATGCTGACCTGACAAGAGACCCTTTAAAACAGGGATTGCACACTAGATTACATTGTTAGTCATAGTACAATGCCAAACAGAAGATCTTTGCTGCTAGTACATACCTGAAGAAGGTCTTTGAAGTCCTATGCAGCCAGATATTTCATCACTGATGCATTTTTGTGAAACCAACAAATTACTACTCATCCAAATATAGAAACTCTTTAGTACCTTATATTAAAATTCAGCCTAAGTTAGAGCAACTTCCTATGTAAATACCTGTAGTTCAGTTGTTGTGCTGCAGTACCTCCTGCTGCATATAGGATTTGCATTGGATGTGTGAATACCAACTTCCACACTTCTAATTCAAACTCATGCAAAAGATCAGCAATGAGAATGCAGAAAGAATTGAAGTCTTCATCTGAAATTCACTTTGAGAATGCATGCTAGAAGATAATTAGCTCTCCATCAGGTTGGGCATGGGCAGTGGGAGCACATACATGGGTTGGTATAAGGGATTCACCTTGTAAAATCTGCTTGATATGGACATCATTTATGCTGGCACCATATTTAAAGATAAGCCTCAAGGCTCTAGAGTTTGAGATCAGCTCATTCACATTGAATGAAATTGGGCACATACTTTTCAGGGTAATCTGCAGAGTATGTATAAAACCAAGGAAATGCTTGGCATGTGATTCCATTATAGCAAGTGATTACCAGACCATCTTTATAGGCTCCTATGAACTTGTCATCAAGTAGAAGTCTCCAAACCACTTGCATTAACTTGTGCTTGCAGTGAGTATAAATGTCATTGGATAATGCCTCATCAAATGCCTTTGTGTATTCATCTTGGAAGTTATTAGGTAACTAGATAAGTTGAAATTAGTCAAGTTGTGAATATAAGGCTGCCAGTGGTGATGATGTACCATAGGAATATAGGCAACATGATGACATGCAGCAGCAGTTGGCTTTCCATGCATATATTTTGACTGATTACTGAAGAAGAGACACACTGGCCAAAGTGATGCACCCCCAAAATGTGTAAGGTGTGTAGCATTGAACCACATTATGAGCAGTATGATGATCCACTCAAGATCATCACTAGAAGACTAAAGAAGGGAATGTATCTTTTGATATGCATCAAGGCACTCAGGAGAGGAATAAGCTTCACCAAAAACTTGGACAGGATCAGAGGCAGAATCTACATAGTTGCCAATACTCTTCAAATGGAGTTAATTGAAATATGGATGCAACTGGGTCTTGTAATATGGAGAAGATAATATCAGTGATATCATGGTGATACATGCCATTAACCTGGAGAATAGGAACTGCTGGATCACATTTGCCCTGTGGCCATGTTGTCCACTCATGGGGTAGTGAGATTGGAACAGATGATGTTTTCCAGCCATGATCAGCTTTAAATGGGTTACATTCAGCAGAGATACTTCTCAACAAGTTTTTTCTTGTGCTCATGATTGAATGTGTTGACAAGAGATGGTTGAAACTGAGGGTCCTTGGTGAATGACCATAAGCAGTTTAATTCAGTGCCAGATTTTGCATTCATTCCAAAGTATTGCCAAGACATGAGGATGCCAGCTGTCAGACTGCTGAATACAGAGTATAAATTTTCCTGTGTGATCTGGGAATCTACTGGGCCATGGGTATCTGCTGTTGAAGGATCATCATGTCCCTGAGAGCCTTGTGTGGTGCCTGAGATATCCAAGGTAGGTTGATTGATGAAAGAATGAATATTATTCTCTTCCTTTGGTATATGAGATGGCTGAGTTGGATAGATGAGAAAAAGATCTGTATCAGTGGGCTGGATTCTATACTTAACAAGTGGAGAAAGAGATTGCTCCAAGTCAGATGAATGGGCAGGTGACTGTGGACTGAGTGGAGGAGGTGGAGGGACATGTTGTAAACCATTCACTGTTGGTAGGTAGTCAGTATATCTATGTCTTACAGAAGACATATAGACTGTTCAGAGCAAGACACCAGCATATAAATATCTTGTTCAAAAGCAGACCCCAAAGGCCCTGCTTTATTCTGTGACTGTGAGAAAGAGAAATCATTTCAATGGAAGTTAGAGTGCCATATAGTCTAAGTTAGGCACCAGATTATCTTTGAAGTCTATATGACCACCTCTGAACATGGATATGTCTTGAGGCTCAGACGATGGATCCAGAACCTGGAGGTTAGCATTGATCTCAGCAGCTGGAGTCAGTTCCTGATGGTTTAGAGGGCATACATAGACCCTCTGCATCCAAGTTGTCAAGAGCCCTCTTGAGATGTTGCCAGGGCTGAGCAAGGCTCAACTGCAGTTGCTTGTATACTTGACATCTTGCTTGGTGTGCATGGAGCTGTTTGTGTGAATCAAAGGGCTTATTGCAGCCAAAGCACAAGTGGTTATCATCTGGCATATGATTGAGAGACAGCAAGGTGTTGACCAACAAAACCCAAGTCAAATGAGCTTGAACAAGCTTATATCACAAGTTTCAGGAGTGGTGGTACAGAGCAAGATCTATCTAAGGATCCAATCTATTACCTAGAAATGATAGTTGAGTGACAAGAATTACTAAAAAAGAAAAACTCACCTGAGAAACATAAGCTACTTGATATTGTGGTGGGTCTAAGTGTCACTATCATCCAAGTTGAAAACTTCCACAATCCCTTATCTCTAACTTCCCTCCACCATTATGATCCAAGGCTCCAACAATATGGGTGAGGTCATAGCTGTTGAGCAGAATCAGACCACTTTTATGAAGAAAGGAAAAAAAAACAAGGTGAGTACCAAGTATAATTACCACACCACTTATATTGATGATGGCCTTACAGGGACTCAGGGAAGGCCGCTGATCCACAACTGTGGATGGACCTGGTCTAGTCCATTGTGGTAAAAATGGTTGTTGGCTCTATTATGGCATCCAGGGACAACAGAAGAACTTGTATTCACACTACTATCCAGCCCTTCTACTTCTGCATAATTCCTGTGCTAACTCAAGCCATTCTGACATATCTTTGATATTCATTCCATGTGCAGGTAATTAAGATTATTCCATAAACTTGGCTCATATTGTCTCAGCTCCAAATCAACACCAATATGAGTCCCATCATACCAAAACAGGCATCTTGAAGGCCCCATTATCCTTGGACTCAATCCAAAGTGATCACTGGGCATGCCACTTTCCATGACAACCAATATAATGCACCTTGCAGCCAATCAAAGTGATCTAATGATTTCTCTATGGCAAGGGGACATTACTTGCATGCCCACTAACAATATTAACAATTGGGATTTGGCCATCTTACATAATGATTAGATCTGGTAAGCCCATGGTCATGCAGTTGAGAAGGCCAGACTCTACCTTCCTGGATTGCTCAACACAAAACCATGAAATATTGCAATGAAGATAAACACAGCATATAAGACTTGGGAATTCCTTGTTTATATGTTTGCTCTCACACCCAGTCTCCTTCAAGATCTCCTTCCAGAACAATATTGGACAAGTTTCTGCAAGCTTGTATAAGGCTTTCAAATCCTGACTCAATATGAAATTGAGCATGAGCACATCCTTCAAGTGGTTGTTCTATTGGCTGCATGAAAACATGAATTTGAAGAACTTTATTATCAACACCACAATGATTGCATCCATTTCATTTGCTCCTGTGTTTACATTAGCCCCAAGACTTTCTAGAAAGGCTCAAGCATCTGTACAGCACAATGCATGATAGAACAGACCATTGGGAACCTTAAACAACAGATATAACAACCATCAAATTATCTATCCTGCTAATTTCACCAATGCAGGACTTCAATGAGCTCACATTAAGACTCTACTTGCTACAATGCCAGAACTTGATGATTTGTCTCCCACCCTTCCTGCTATAGCAATTGATCTTGGCAACAATTACATACATACTTCTACACAAATCCAACAGTTTCCACAATACTGAATTCACCATTGTTGACTTCCTTGGCATTTGTTTTGGTGGTCCTGTTCCAAAGATCAGAAGATTTGCTCAACTTGTGCTATCAAATGGACAAACAGTTCATAGCACTTGGAGAGAGGATCACTAAGCTTGCAGTACTCTTAAGATTTCCTGTACAATCAAGGTAAGTATCTATATTCTCTTTTCAAGCTTCAATGATCTCAATGAGAAACAACTGCAGTTTAAACTCCTTAATACAATACTCTATGGGGAAGTGATCTACTTTACAAGCCTTGCCATGGACTCTGATGACAATGACACCAAAATGCACTGTGTCAATGTTGTAGTTGTCCAACCATTCTTCCTCCCAGACTCCAATGTCCTCACTCTACACTACCAATTTGTGAATCTATAGAAGTGGTTTTAGTCATTGATGTGCACAATATCATCAGTGTTGTTGGGATGATTCCATATGTCCAGCAACCTGAGAATTGAGAAGTTCAGAGGTCTTTTTTTGCAGTAGAGAAGCCAGGCTTAAGTGTCTCCCATTTCAATACTGGCAAGAGAGGCAGTACAGAAGATGAGAATGATTTTGAGGCAGACATTGCTGAGTAGTTATGACAAATGCAACAAATGGCAAAAACATGTATTTGGTACAGAATATAATGCAAGTACAAGAATGAAAAACACAAAGTGGTCAAGGAAGGTGAGAGAGGCATGGCAACTTGTGAGTTGGATTTAGTTGTATTGGTTGTGGCTGCTAGTTGGCTTCTCATCTTTGAAGTAGCCTTTCTGTAATGGGCTCTTTTCCTATGCACAAATAAAAGTTAGAATACAAATGTGCATATAGACTCTTATCTTCAAGTTTTTGCTATCAGAACCCAAAGTGATGGAAGTCTTGGGAGGATTTTTCTATGTTAAATAAAAGTCAGAGTGTGAATGCATGCAATGGAATCTTACTTACCTTATTGCTACCAGATTCCAAGGTGATGGAAGCAGCTTTATTGTCTGATTTGGTCAGAGAGTTGTCTACAATGGGATCTTTACATAGATCAAGTTATTAAAAACAAAAGCTATGAATGGACTGAATATACTCACCTTCAATTCAAGGACATTTCCTCTCTAAGTTCATAGTACTGTGCAAAATCTGGGCAACTGGTGTAGATTCTTGTTTGTTTAATGTTGTGTGCAGGAGTGGGATTATTAGAGATACTCTTCCCTCTTGGATGCAGTGATGGTGGGTGCATCACCTTGGTTTTCTGTGTAAGCTGAGGAAGGGTGGAGATTGAAGAATTTGATTATAATGGGAAATGGCCCAGGAAAGTCCAGATAGTAAGTGATGTAAAATCTATCATCAGTATATTTCAGGGGAATTGTAACTTCAATGCAGTGGGGCATGCTGGCGGTAGTTGGTCAAAGTTCAGAGAATTTAACTATGATAATAAACAGCCTAGAAAAGTCAGGGTCATAGGTAACAATATGCCTATTCTCAACACGTTTCAGGAGAACTGAAATTTCTGGGGATTGGGTCATGGTAATGGAGTAGTAACATAGAGTAAGTAGTGTGTCAGAGTACTTATCTGGGGCACTGACAATGTGACATTATATCCTGGCTCTCTCTGTTCCTCTTCTCTTTCTCTCTTTCTACACTCTCCATAGCTATGTGCCATCATATTCTGACCTGTTCCTCCTCCTCCGCTTTCTGTTTTTCCTTGCTACCATCTCCATTTGATCTGTTTCTTGATAGTCCAGAGGCTGTGGCACTGCCATCAGGGCAATCACAATCAGAGCAATCATATACACTATGACAGGCATAATCATTGGCCCTGCTGATGCCACTGCCTTAACACTCTTAGAACAACTAGGCAGGGTAGATTGAAACTCTCACAATATATTGCCTACAGATCCCAACAGAAAGATTCCAGTCTTTTCCAGTACCAGGGTATCCCCCTCCCTTCTAGGTCAATTGCATACACAAGTTTCAAGCTGCATATGAGTGAATTAGGCAATTGAGAATGCCAGGTTGGTGATCAAGTGGAATACTCTCAAGCAAGTAGGAATGTATTGATGGCAGGGTTACTAACTATGAGTTTGAGTACTAGGAATGTTATGGGCCACCAGGGTCATTTCAACAGGCTGGCCATTGATTCTGCCCTCTATTCACCTACTGCCACATAATAAACACACCCAGCAATAAAGTTCTGGATGCTGGATAACTACAATGAATGGCTTCTAAGTGTCATATTCCAAAATCTTCAAGTTCAGCTCCAGCCCTCTGAGCCATCTCCACTCAGTAAACCCATGAACTTCAGAGCATTCTCAAGGAGTGCATCTCTGGCCTCTCAGACTTCTTCTTTTCTATTGTTGTTGTTTCTCATATGTACTAGTCCTATTCCTAGAGTCTATATAATACCTGTGTCTCACTTAATGAGCACGGCTCCGGTTTCTGTTCCTTTCTATCACAGCTCTGGTGAAGCTACATTCCAGACCTCTTACTCATCTCCATTTTGCCTTACTTATCCTATGTCTCCCCTCTGTATATAAACTTGTAGATACTTGCTGTAATTCTTTAGTTTAAATATCAACTTATTCATTACTCCCACCTCTGCTCCAAGAGTCTTGAAGACTCTCCTCTGATCTTCATAGACCAACCTTCATTGGGCTCCACACTCATCCATCTCCATTCCAACTCAGTTCCAAAATCCAGAACCAAACTCCTGGCAAGGCACATTAAATACAGTGAAGCCAAAGTCCTGCATGTGCTAGTAACTTCAGAGTTCTGGAGTTCTGCTTGAAGTAAATCCAGTCTTAATAGTATATTTGAACTCCACCCGTCAAGAGTTCACTAACATGGCTACTCACATCACCAGATCCCAGACCTATGCTTTAGATGGCTTGCCCCTCCATCTCCTAGATATAATCCCTTGAGCATCTTTGGAAGTCATTAATGAGGTGCTGAAATTATCACCCAATTCTGTGGATTCTCCATTTACTATGCTACTTCCTCCACTTCACAGGCACACTGCCTTCCAGAGTCTCCAACTCCAGGTATATGTAGGCTCAATAACAAGTGAAACTCCCAACAGAATTACTGCTCAATTAAGCACTTTTTTCACATCCCCACCAATGACAGTGGTGATCTTGAAGATCTGGACATTCTGGGAGGAGGCCCTCCTGATGTTGATGTCCCAGACTTTGGCAATTCCAACAATGACAATGACAATGACAATGAAGATGACCATTTAGAGCAGCCCCCAGAGGACCCTCTGGTACAGCTTTCCCAGGCTATTCATGGCCTCACTTCTTCCAACCATTGTCCATCATCTGACTCTGCCCCTTACATCAAAGTCTGGGAGCCTGATCAGTTTGACAGGACAGATTCCTGTAAACTCCAGGTCTTCCTAGTTCAGTGTGAGCTGAACTTTCAGGACCACCCCAAGGCATTCCATGCCAAAGTAACCTTTGTGCAGTTGTACCTGAAGGGCATGGCCCTTAAATGGTTTGAACCTGATCTCCTGCAGATGAAGAACCCTGTATTCCATCCTGTCTGGATGAATAACTTTCAGAAGTTCATCCTGGAGCTCCAGATGAACTTGGACCTCATGATCCTGTCAGAGATGTGGAGCATCAGCTCAACCATCTATCCATGAAGAATGGTCAACATATTAGCAAATATGTCATAGAATTTAACCAAATTGCTTTGCAAGTCTGCAGCTATGGAGGAGGAGCCCTCTGGCATCATTTCTACAATGGTCTTCCTACCTGCATCAAAGATGAGATCACTTGTATCAGAAAGCCTGCCTCCCTCACTGAATTCCACCACCTTGCTCAAGTGATAGATGCACACTATTGGAAGCCCAAGCCCAAGCTGAGTGGATAAACAAAGCCCTTCAACCTGTCCTCATCCTCCAAGTCATCCTCCAACAAACCCTCCACCTCTGCCTTCTCCACCAACAACAACTCCAGCACCTCCAAGGACTCCAAGGACTCCAATAAAAAGGCTGCCAAAACCTCCACCAGCTCCAGCTCCTCCAAGCTGGACCTTTCATTGAAGCTGGGTAAAGACAGCAAGCTCACCACTGCCAAGCGAAAGAACTGCTTCAACAACAAGTTGTGCACTGCCCAAAGTCCACTTCCTGAGCAGCTAAGGCTTGCACAACTAAGGTCACAACTCCAGAAGCCAAACCAGAGATGTCCATTTTGGAGGTGAAAAAATAGTTCATGACCTCCATGACTCCACACAGTCTGGAGGTTGCATTGAAGCCAACCATGCACACAAGGAGATCTGTCTCAATATGTCCATTCTCTTAGATCCAAAATCCCTTATGCTGTCTGTCACTTTACTCTTTTACAATATTCAATCTTTTCCCACACTTGTAGACTACAGATCCTCCAATTATTTCATAGATAACTCCTTCATAAATAAACATGCACTTCCCACCTACTCCATGCCCCCACTTCAACTTTAACTCTTCAATGGAACTACCAACTCCATTGATTGACTGGGTCTTGAGCAATACCTTGTTCTGTTCACCTGGACAAGACATACCAACTCCACTGTGCACATCTCTACAGCCTCTGGACACTCCTTCTCTGGCTGTCCCCAACTCTGATACACTGCATTTCTCTGAACATAAGGCTCCATCCATTGCAATCATCAGTGTCTCCACTTTCATGCTGGCCTGTCACCTTGAGAGTTCCATACAGTTCAGCATGCATATTCACTCCAAGGAGAGTGATCTCTGCTCTGCCTCCACCACCTTCAAACCAATGTCTTCAGTAAGAGCAAAGCATCCACACTTACTCCACATCATAAACATTATCTAAAGATTAAACTGGAGGAAGGAGCTTCACCTTCTCTTGGCACCATTTTATTCCCTTTCTCCCTTCAAGCTTGAGTCCCTCTGGATGTTCTTTAATGAGCACCTAGCAATGTGGTTCATTTGTCCCTCCTCCTCTGCTCATGCTGCTTCAGTCCTCTTTGTCCATAAGAAAGATGGTTTCCTCCATCTTTGTGTTGACTTCAGAGGACTCAACAAGATCACAAAGAAAGACCACTATCCACTTCCCCACATCTCCAACCTCCTAGATGCTCTAAGCCATGCAAAGATTTATACCAAGATCAATCTCCAGCATGCATACTATCTGGTCTGCCTTGCCAATGGAGATGAATGGAAGACCTCCTTCTGCATATACTATGGCTCTTATGAATGGCTTGTCATGCCATTCAGTCTAATCAATGCTCCTGCAGCATTTCAGCAGTTTGTCAATGCTATCTTTGCCAATCTTCTAGATGTTTGCATAATCATCTACCTGAATGATATATGTACTTATCTACTCTATGGACAAGGCCTCCCACAAGAAGCATTTTCAGGAGGTCCTCTGGAAACTCTGCAAACACAAACTATATGCAAAACTTGAAAAATGTGAATTCCACACTGACTCCACCAAATACCTTGAATATCAGCTCTTGCCCTTCAGACTTACCATGTCTCTGAAGAAAGTTCAGACCATGCAGGACTGGCCTGAGCCTCAGAAAGTCAAGGACATCTAGTTCATCTTGGGATTTGCAAATTTCTACTGCTGGTTCATAGACAACTACACTAATACTGTCACTTCTTTAATACACTTCACTCACAAAGGTACTCTATGGAACTTCAGTGATTCCTGTTGCTCTGCTAAGTTTCACAAACTCAAGGACACCTTCACCTGTGCTCTGATCCTCACTCATTGGATTCTGAATGCTCTAATAATTGTAGCAACTGACATCTCTGACTATGCCAGCATTTTCTCCATTTGTTGTCCAGATGCAGAGATTTGCCCCATTGCCTACTACTCTCAGACCCTGTCCACTCTTGGAGCTCAACTATAATATCCACAATAAGAAGTTGCTTGCCATTCATGAGTTCTTCTGGACTTGGCAGCACTACCTCAAAGGCTCTGCAACTCTGGTTGACATTGTCACCAACCACAGGAACCTTGAGTACTTTATAACAACCAAGCTCCTAACTCACCAGCAAGCCCAGTGGTCAGAGTTACTCTCTCAATTCCACATGATTGTCCACTTTTGCCCTGGATGGCTTGGCATGAAATCTGATGCCCTCACTAGATGCTGGAATATCTATTTCAAAGAGGGAGATAAGGACTACACTCATATCAACCCTTATAACTTCCATCCAGAGTTTACACAGGAAAAGCTCACTGCATCCCTCCAGGCAACATACCTTGCAGCTCCAGTATTCCAGGCTAGCATCCTCTTCAACATGGAGAACCTCCACAATAATATCCTCTCTGTACTTTCCTTCAATTCTTTGGCCTCCATTTATATGTTCATCCCCAAACCCTCCAACTCTCACTGGTCCATCAATCAAAATATTATTAGAGAACAGGTGGGAAAAGGCATGCACTGTAGCCAAGGCCAACACCTATTTTGGCTGCATCAGCTGTGCCACCTTGCTCACATACTGCATATTTACCATGTGTATTATCTTTTTTGTCAAAAAAAACCATGTGGCTCAAAGTCTATTGTCTGTTCAGTAGGGCACTAGCACAGCCACATTCTGCATCGCATTCAAACTCAGCTGTCATCACCCTTTGCCTCAAACTCTCACCATATCTACACAACCTTTGCTTCAAAATTCACCAAACATTCACAAAAGTTTATTAAATCAGGTATTTAACTATTACACTCATGTTCTGACTTGATCTGATAGTAGCTTACATATATCCATTTCTGTGTGATCTGAGGCAGCAGCCTGTCTCTCAGCTTTCAACAGTCACCCAGGCACCTACACTTGGAGTCATATGCACTTATGCATAGTTACATATATGGTCATTCACTGTTTTAAATAAGGATAACATTGCTGTTTCCCATAGTGCACTAGGGGCAGTTTCTGGGTGACATTAACCCAAGCATCTAGGGATAGCTGATACATGTGGTCCCACCATTCACATGAATACAGATTATTGTCACATTGTCATATCTCACATTATGAGGTAGCTCAATACTGGGTTTATTCCATCCTTTTACTCTTTTTGCATAAAAAGAGACATTCAACACTTAGTTACATCCACTTCCAACTTGTTTGCTGTCTTTTACACAGGTCAAATCTTTTTTCATGTCTATCAAAATTTCTTTATCTATATCAAATGTGAGTATCTCAACTGCTCTGGCTCAACTCAATGTTAATGCTATGTGTTAGGGCAACTCCCCCGACTTCTTCTGAGCAGGTACAGACTGCCAGTTGTCAGGCTGAACATGACCAACATGCTCTTAGCTCTCCTCCCTTCTGTTATCATCCTATGCCTGTACAACAATATCCAGGAATGCCATGTCATCTAATTGAACATCTTCATGTTCAATGAATGCATCACTTGTACTCCCCTTCCTCACCTCCTATTCACCATCAGCTTCCTCCACTATTACCTCCTTTTCCTGCTCCTTTATGCCTTATCCTTATCCCCCACAACCCCAAAGAGTGGACTATACTGCAAGATTAATGCAAAACTTTAATTCTAATCATTTAAGGCATTATTCTAGATGTTCCAATCATGTCTTCACCCTTCATACTGCAAATATGCATGCTGGATCTGTACATCCATCCTCCATTCTATATCAGAACATCATCAATTTCCAGCATGAAGCAGGTCAGCAAGCTCTGGCTGAAATAGAACAGGCATCTATTTCTTTCAGATAGTCATTTCAACAATTGCAACAACAAAATCAGGAGGCTTCTCATATGCTATAGTTGCAAAATCAGCAATTGCTTCAGCAACAGTTGGAAATTCAGGCTCAACGGGAGCAACAACAGCTGGCTATGATACAACAACAGATGCAACATCAAAGCCAATTGCAGGTACATCAACAAGCATTATGAGATCAGCAAAACCAGGAGCAAAATGAAATTCAACAAGTACAGCAGCTCTCTCAAACACTTCTTTCTCAGGTCCTTAATGAACACAGTCAATGTTCAGCTGAACAATATGACCAAGATCAACTGAGACAACAATAAAATAATGCTCATCCTGGTTCTTCTCCTTTGTCACCATCACTATCACCATCACTCAATCCTTCATCATCATACCTTCTCAAAGATCACCATCATCACCCGCTGGTCCTGTTCCTGCCCCACTTGCTATTAGAAGATCATCTCCAAGACCTCCTTTATCTCCTTCAAATCCAAATTCAGATCCATCTGATTCTAGCTCCAGTGACTCAAATGATCTTCAAGATGGTAATAATCCACAGCCTCCATTGCATACATATTCCATCTGGTGATAGACCATATGCAGTGCCTATCCAGCCCCATTCTCTTGGTCCTATGAATATTCAGTGTTTTCACTTACATTTTTTGTCAGAAAAGCTATTCAACTCTAGTATTTGTAATCCTCACTTTGGAATGTGTTATCTCCAAGGACGAGTTAAGCTTCCTGAGATACAATCTTGGCCACATATATTGCAAAAGTTGTTTGATGATCCCCAAGATTGCAGGGAATTCAAAGAGAGGATTTGTCAGTATAATAATGCAAAGGCATTTACTTCTGTGGGTGTTGAGATAGGAATTCAAGGAATTCAAGGAGCTGGACCTGCCTCATTTTGTATCCATGGTGTACTCCATCATCTTATGGGTGCTCTCATTCCACCTAATGAGCATCAGCCTCTATTTGCTCAGCTGTACATCTATGATCCTATAGAGGCTGCTGATAGGCAAGTTCAATGTAACTGAAATGACCAAGCAAGCTATCTGGTGAAGGATGGTGTTACTAAGTCTAGCTGGAAAAGTGTAGGGTGAAAGTAATGCTTGTCACTACCCACTTAAGGGCCATAGGCAAGGTTTATAGAGTAGAGGAAATGGGGTCGAGTCTATTTTGCTTGGGATCTAACCACACTGACTTACAGGGGAAAGACCAAGAGAACTAAACTGGAGTTCTCTGGTAGCACCTTTGGCCTTTATATACTACTACTACTATTTGTATATGTGTACACTAGATCTGGTGATGTAGATAAGAGCAATTAACGCTATTGGCTAAGAGTCAGGATGAGTTAGATACAAAAGATAAGCATAGCCATAGAATGGAAGACAGGGAAGATTAAAGGGACTGTGTGAGAAGGAAAAAGATTTGTCTGATGAGTCATTGAAAATGAGTCATGCCTGACATGGAGAAGAGGTAAACCAGATTTAGACATAGGGCGTTCTCGTGAATGGTTAGAACAAGAGAAGAAAAGTAATAAGTACAAGGAAAAAGTGAGTGAGTAAGAGTGATCATAACACTATCCCCCCTCCAAAGATCATGCTCCGCATGATAGGTTGAATGAAAATTGCTATCTGAAGGGTGACAAATGACCAAGCGGCATCCACTACACACAACAGACAAGGGAGCTGAGAAGGGACCAGGAGATGAAGAGGTGTGTGAAGGAGAGGGAGGCCACAGGAGAGGTGCAAACACCTCATAAGCAGGGGGAATGGGTTCAAGGGGGGGTCCCTGTTCAAGTCAACCTCAATGAACATGGGCTCAGCAGCAGCAACCATGGGAATCCACTGCTATGCTGCATCATTCCAATCAAAATGAGCATCCTCTTTCTGCTGAACAACAGGAGCAGATACAGGCCAAATCTGCCAACCACTTTCATCCACAGGGACAGCAGGTGTGGGAGAGACAACAACAGAGGTGGGTGCATCATCAGCAATCACTCCCAATAAATTCCATGCAAGGCAATGATGTAAAAATGGAGGTTGAGGGAGTAGCAGACAGAGCCTGCATTCCCTAAGTGCACAAGGGAGAGAAGGAGGGCACAGAAACAGAAAAACATAAGGGTGAGGGCAAGAGTGATGACAGCAAAAATGATAGCCAGAGTAGTAAACATGGTGGTCAAGCTGAGGGAAGGGAAATCAAAACAGGGCTTATATACCAAGCTCGGTGTCCAAATAATTGAATGGGACATTGCACAAGTCAGTCTCAGTCAGCTTGAGATGTTCCTGGAAAAGCCCAAGAAAGTCAAGATAAGCCATGTGGAGCTTCCATGGTGTGTGGGGTTTGAGCTGATGAAAATCTGCTACTGCATCTGTGGTGTGAGAGGGGTGACCAGCAGACTCCTATGTCTGTTCCTCTTCTGGATATCCCTTCCAATGCACAAGGTACTCCAATCATCATCTCTTTCATCGGGAGTCAACAATGGACTCCATACTCTTCCTTATGGTCTTCAGTGATAACCATGGGCATGGGACAGTCTACAGGTTGCCCTGGGAGATGTTCCTTGTACAGCTTGACCCAGGAGATATTAACAATCAGATGGATACGCATGGACTTTGGCAGGCACAGCTCAACTGCATTGGGGCCCACCATGTGGACCACCAGATAAGGTCTGAGCCACTTCTCTGTGAGCTTCTTTGATTTCCAAGAAAGGCAGAGGTTATCCATGCTAAGCCGCACCTGAGCTTCTGAGGAAAAAGATGGGGCAGAGGAGCAGTGTTTGTCCATCTGGACCTTCATCTGTGCCTGAGCTTTAGAAAGGTTTTATCTCACTGAATCAAGGATCTTTGCCATTTGGTCCACTACAGCCTCTGCTGCAGGTGCTTTTACTGGTTGTGACTCAATTCCCATCCTGGGTTGATAAGACCATGTTATAGTGAATGGGGATTGTTGGGTTGAGAACTGCTTCTTTGCATTATATGTAGGAGAATTGTGTGAATGGCAGCCAATCTGCCCATTCATCTTGTTTTTCCACTGTAAACAACTGTCAATACTATTGTAGATCTCGATTCATTCATTCAGTTTGTTTGTCCATTTGTGGGTCTTAGGCAATGGATAGTTTGGGAGAGATTTCCAACCGCTTGCACAGGTCTTTCATTATCTGGGAGGCAGACTGAGGGCCCCTATCTGAAACAATAGATCATGGGAGACTGTGTATCTTCCAAATGTTCAACAGGTAGAGCATTGCCATTTCCAGGGCAGTGACTGTCTTGTTACAGGAGATAAATTCTACTTCTTTGGAAAACTGGTCCACTACGACCAGAATTGAGTCTTTTCCTTGCGAAAGAGGAAGGTCTGTGGTGAAATCTGCTGAAACAGTTTCCCATGGTCAGAAGGGGATTTCCAGGGGAAGTAATTTTTCTAAGGGAGCTACGTTGCTTCCTTTGCAATGTGCACATCTATCACACCTGCTAACATAGTTCATTACATAGGTTGCCATTCCAGGCCAGAAGTAGGATCATTCTAGAAGTTCCTAGGTCTTTTCTTGCCCTGGATGTCCTGTCAGGGGAGTGTCATGATGAAGCCATACTACTTCCATATGAAGTTCATCATCATTAGGGACAAATATCTTTTTATTTTAATACAAGATTTCATTCTGATTCATATCTCAAGGGTGTGTGAACCAAATCACATGATCTTGGGGGCAACTTTGTAGCTAAGGGTGAGTACTATTTACAACACCACTAAGGCTAAGCAAGATTCCCACAGTGGCTGGCAGTGTGCTTTATGCACTGCTATTGAAGTGAGTATGGAAAGGGTTTTTGAGGTCACTGTATTTGCTAATCCTTTGACCATTGCACATCTGCAGCCACTTGAGTTGAGCTTCTGCATCAGCAACAGGGTTGTGTGGACCAAAGTTAGTCTGAAGCTTGTAGATGAAATATTCCCATTGGTCCATCTATAAGGGGTGGAGCGCTGGAGCTAGATCTCCAAGGAGATCCAGCTTGAAGTACTCAAGTGCAACACCCTTTAGGTAGGACTGGGCAAAAGTTATCTTAGCCCTGTTCTTTTGAAAGGACTTTGGATTGGCTTGGAAGTTGATTTCACACTGGATGACGAAGGGATGGAGTTTCTTCAGATTAGACCCATCAAACAGATCTAGCTCCTGGACCTTTGGCTTTGGGCCATCGGAACTCCATTTACATCAGAGTGCTTCTCAGGTCATATTTCTAATTGCATCAGCAAGCTGCACAAAAGGTTCAAAAGCAAGAGGGACATTATTCATATCATCCTCATATTAAACATAGGACCTAGTATTGTCCAGGCTAGGAATGACTGGCACTTACCAAGTGGTAGATGGTAAGCTCTTAAGGGCAATGGTAGTGGTTGAAGGACAAGATGTATTAGCACTCAGATAGCTGAGTTTGAATCTTATATGTACAGGCATATTACCATATAAGGTATACTACACTACAGTACACTAATAAAAGTAGTTGAAGGCTGCACTAGGGCACTCATTCAACACTCCCCCATGCTAAGCAGCCTGGTAGAGGCACATAAGCATCCAAAGAATGATGCTACTATGAGAGCAGCCTAATCAAGGGGATGATCATAGAACACAAGTCCTAGCTGTGATTTGAACAAATTGAACTTGACTTGACCAAGATTCTTTGTAAGCATATCAGTAGAGTTTTGAGCACCTTCAATGAAGAAGAGCTCTACAATCTTATCACTGACAAATTCCTGGATACCATGCCACTTGATATCAATGTGTTTACCACAGCCTTCAGTCACAGGATTTGAAGCCATGAAGATAGAACCTTGGTTATCACCACATAGGGGTATAGCATGGAGTTTATATTCAAATTTCCCAAGTAGTTGCCACAACCATTTGACCTGTCAGCTGCAATCAGACAGAAACATATTCAGCTTCTGTGGAAAAGTAGACAACTTGTTCTTGTTTATGAGTGCCAGCTGAAAGTACAGTTAGCTAGTTTGAAGAACCAGCCAGTCTGAGAGCAATGGTCATTATGATCAGATGCCCAATCAAAATCAGCATATACTATTAGGCCTGCCTGAGATCCACCATCAAATACAAGGGAGTAGTGATGAGTCCCAAGCAGATATCAGCAAATATAGAGTGCCTTATCAAGGTGTTCATTTGAGGGGTTGGCAGCATGCTGAGAAAGGGCTGCTACAGCATAGGCAACATCTGGGCAAGTGCCAAGTGTGATATATAGCAGTGATCCAATCACTTGTTGGAAGTGGGATTGCAGTTCAGGATCAACCAGGCCAGTGTATTTGGAAGGGTAGAAACCCTAAGGCAAAGGTGTGGGGGTGGTTCTGGCATTCTGCATTCCAAAATGCTCAAGTACTTTTTCAAGATATGAGCATTGATCAATGAGGATCTTGCAACCATCTCTTTTGCTCCACATGTTAAGGAAAAAAAATGTAGGGCCAAGATCTCTGCATTCCCATTTCTTCATAAAGATACCTTTGATCTCACCCACAATGGTTTTGATAGGACCGCAGAACAGTGTGTCATCAATATAGACAACAGCAACTACAATGCTTGTGCCTTTCTTCTGATAGAGGAAGATACCAGCATCAGACTTCAGACGTTCAAATCTGAGTTCTTTTATGAACTCATTGAGAGTCTCCCATCAGGCGAGTCTGGCTTGTTTAAGGCCATATAGGGCACACAGTAAGCAGAGCACTTTATGCTCTTGTCCTGAAACTCTGAAACCTTCAGGTTGTTTCATGTAGATCTCTTCTGTGAGCTTGCCATATAGATAGGCAGTCTGAACATTGAGTGACTTGATATGCCAGTTTTTCAGAGCAGTGAAAGCCAGCATGAGTCAGACAGTCTCAAATCTAACAACTGGAGAAAAGATTTTGTTGAAGTCAATGCCTTCAACCTGAGAGAATCCTTTTGCAATAAGGCATGCATGTTTATGACCATTGGGTTTCACATCAAATATCCATCGATTATCAATAATTTTACACCCTCTGGGAATGATCGTGATATATGTAATGTAGCCCTTCTTCAAGCTCTTTCTTTATCTCCACAATCCCTTCATTGATATGCTGCAATAAACCTGGGGAGATGCTGTGCTCTTCTTGTTTGACCTACATCTGCTCCACTCTATGCTCTGAAGTGACAGCTAAGTACAGTAGTTCTAATAAAACAACTGAGCAAGCTAATATTGTTATGAATGGTACATTCCACTACCAGAATATTCCTACATTTTCTATCTTACACTTCCGCATTCCTTTCGCACCACTTCTTGAGTGCCTTACGTCTAAACTTGGCTTCTCTTTTCCACGCCAAGCATGACTCAATCCCCTTGACTCATAAAAGCATAGCCCCTTTAATCTCCGCTTCATGGCTATGCTTATCTTTTACTCTGACTCATACTGACTCCTAGCCAATGGCATTATGTGCTCTTATCTACGATCGTCAGATCTAGTGTAAACATGTATAAACAATAGTAGTAGTATATAAAGGCCAAAGCAGCCACTAGAGAACCCCAGTTTAGTGCTCTTGGTCTTTCCCCTGTAAAGTCCCTTCAGAATTGACTCGACCTCCCCGTTGCCTCCTTAGTCCTATCTCTATCCTAGTCTTGCCCACAGCCCTTTAGTGGGTAGTGACAAGCATTCCCTTACCTACACTTCCCGCTAGATCACACACGCAAGCCCTTAGGGGATTGTTTGCTCGGTCGTTTCAAATATGACAGGCAAGATCAACAGGCCTATATTAACAGGAGACTGCCCACTTTGAATGCTGAACAAAGCACACTCTATCATACTGTAATAAACAATGTCATTTACTCTCATGGATCCACTTTTTTTTTGCATAGTGGTGGAGGTTGTGGCAAAACATCTCTGGCTAAACTTATTGCTGCTGGTGTTTGTACAACAGAAAGGATTGTTCTCTGTGTCACTTCTACTGGTCTTGCCTCTCTGCTCTTGCCAGGTGGTCATACAGCTCATTTACACTTCAAAATTCTCATTCCATGTCATAAGCAAAGCATCTGTAATATCAAAAAAAAAATGATATGATATATCAGTTGCTTCAACAAATCTCTGTGGTTATTTGGAATGAAGCTGCATTTCAGCATCATGATGTGGTGGAGACTGTGGATTGTACTTTGCATAACTTGCTGAATCAGCCTGACCATCCATTTGGTGGCCTCACAATTCTGTTCAGTGGAGACTTTAGACAGACCCTTTCTATAATCGTTTATGGCTCAAGAGAACAGATTGTCCCTGCAACTCTCACTCACTCTTATCTCTGGCAAATCATACACATCCACTATCTTCATCAAAACATGCATCTTGGCCAGGATTCTGAGTCTAATGCTTGGACACAATAGCTTCTTCATATTGGAGTAACTGATGGAGAGATAGTCCTTTCTGAACACATGCACTGTGGTGACTCCATGGCTTCTCTGATCAATGCTCTCTACTTTCAACTCCTTATTCAGGACCAGCAGCTGTCTGACAGATACTTTTTGGATCACACTATTTTCAGTGCCAGGAATGTTAAGGTGGTTGATATTACGATTGCTCCTATCTTTTCCTTGTGCTTTCCTTGTACTTGTTACTTTTCTCTTCTTGTTCTAACTGTTCACTAGAACACCCTACATCTAAACCTGGTTTGCCCCTTTTCCACACCAGGCATGACTCATTCCCAATGACTTTTTGGATAAACCTTTTCCCTATCTACCACAGCCCTTTAATCTCCACCATCTTCCATTCTATGGCTGTGCTTATCTTTTGTATCTGACTCATCCTAACTCTTAGCCAATGGCAATAGTCCCTCTTATCTACATCATCAGATCTAGTATATACATGTACAAACATTAGTAGTGGTATATAAAGGCCAAAGTTGCCACCAGAGAACTCCAGTTTAGTTCTCTTGGTCTTTCTCCTGCAAGCCAGTGTGGTTGGATCTCAAGCAAGATAGACTTAACCCCTTATTATCCTCTCACTTATAACCTTGTCTATGGCCCTTTAGTGGGTAGTAACAAGTGTTTCTCTTGTCCTATGCTTCCCAGCTAGACTTAGTAACATGGTCCTTCATAGAATAGCTTGCTTGGTCGTTTCAGTTGAGATCAATGCCTCCATTTTGAACTCTGTTGCACCTCAACAAACAGACACATATCTCAGTGCAGATTGTGCCACAGATCCAAAATATGACTATATTCCACCAGAGGTCCTATATATATTTAGTTCATCTGAATTTCCTCTGCATAAACTAGAGCTGAAGAATGGAGCACCACTGAATCCTCTGCATGGACTGTATAATGGAACTCAGTTAAGGCTGCTCAGATCCACAAGATACATTCTGGAGTGTTGTGTGGTGAATGAGAAGGGAGATGGAGATGTGGTGTTTATTCCTAGAATGGCTTTGGATTCTGGTTTGGAGGACTCTCTCCAGTTCCTTTCAGATGATTACAATTTCCAGTATGGCTGGCATATGCCCTAACCATCAACAAGTCATAAGGACAGACAGTGCAACATATGGAGCTAAACTTAAGTACACCTGCTTTCTCTTATGGACAGTTGTATATGGCACTTTCAAGATGTACACATCCCAGAAACATCAAGATTTTGTTTTCCAATCAAAGACATATCAAAGCTATGAACATAGTTTGGACTGAAGTATTTAGAAATTTAGAACTTTGAATTGTACATATACTATATGGTTTGAAATAAAGTATTTAGAAACTTGGAATTATGATTTGTATTATACCTTTGTAACCACTGTGTTATCAATTTCAACAACTTTTGGGCTCACTACATTAGTAAATACTATCTAGAATCAAAAACAGTATGAAGCCTTGTAATAAAAATTCAGATGATTGTGCCAAAAGCACAACTGTGGGTAAAATGTGCTAGTTCCAATTGGCTTGATAGCCACATATATCTACTGGACTTCAATGACCTCTGTTTCTGAGTCCTCTGATATAAGCATGACCATCTCCTCTCTGAACATTTCAGTCAAAATCAGACATTAGAACTCATTTATCATGAATACACCTGGCCAGGAGTTAGAACCTTTGTGAAAGACTACATCTCATTTTGCACCTCCAAACCCACTTGAAAGTTCCTAGACTTATGCCTTACAGGTTGTTGAAGCAACTCCCCATTCCTAAGAAATCATGGAATTCCATCTCCATGGACTTCATTAAACAGCTCCCTTGTTCTCCAGATTCACTGCAATTCTTGTGGTGATCAATTGTTTATTCAAACAGTGCATATTCATTCCAATGCATGATATGATCACATCTACAGAGCTTGCAAAGCTCTTCCTCCTCCATGTATTCTCCAAGCATAGAGTCAGTCCTCTCCTATATCACCTCCAATCAGGGCTTCAAATTCATTTCTCATTTCTTCTGCTCCCTTGATAAGACCCTTGATATCCATCTTCACTTCATCTCTGGATATCATCCAGAAGGTAATAGCCAAACTAAATGGATGAACCAAATCCTTGAACAGTACCTCCAGATATATTGTAACTATCAGCAAGACAACTGGTCCAAGCTCCTGCCCCTTGTGGAGTTCACATACAACAACACTTCAAATGCTACCACTGGAGTGTTGCCATTCTTCACTAACAAGGGTTACCACCCCAACATCATCACCATTCATTTGGAATGCAATCTCACCTCCACTCAAGCCAGAGAGTACTCCATCAACCTTAACTCCCTCCATGAATTCCTCTAAGAGGAAATGGCCCATGCCCAGCAGCAATACCAAGGACCTGTGAATGCCTAATAAACTCCAGCACTGGACTTCAAAGTTGATGACCAAGTGTTTGTCAAGGCTAAATATTTCCACTCTACATGACTCTTAAAGAAGCTCTCTGAGAAGAACCTTGGGCCATAAATCATCACACAGGCAGACTCCTATTCCTTTACACTCCAACTACCTGACTCCATGAACTCCATACACTCCAACTACCTGACTCCATGAACTCCATACACCCCATATTCCACATCTTCTAACTAGAACCCTCCATATTCAACACAATTCAGAATTAAATGCAACCTCTGCCATCTCTGATTGAAGTAGACTGTGAACTGGAGTATGAGATCTCAGAGATCCTCAACTCCAAAATAGGTTGCCAATGATGCAATTGCAAGCTCCTGTACCTGATCTGATGGTCTGGATATAAAGGCACTAACAACAAGACTTTGTGGTTGCTGGCCACCAAACTTGGTCACACCTCCAAGCTCATTCACAACTTCCACCTCCAGTATCCCAACAAGCCTGGACCTCACTTTGCTTAAGGGACCATTGAATAATTTCAATCTATATATAGGAGTGGGTGGCCATGGATCTATATACTTTGTCATCATCCTCCCCTTCCTCCTCATCCTCATCATCATTCTCTGCATCTGAAGTGTCCTGCTTTATGCACACCTTCTCCATCTAATGTCATCAGCTCTGGGTCACTCCAGGTCAAACAGCACTCACCCTTTTCCTTGCACCTTCTTCTGCTGCCTTCTCCTTCTCCTCCTCCTCCTGTTCCACCTTCCATTTTGCCTCTGCCTCTGCTTCAGCTCTCTTCAGCTCCTCCGCTGCCTTTTTTTTTATATGATAATGCTGCTCTGTGAACTTTGTGGCACCAAGCTCATCACTGTCATCAATGTCCTCTGCCAACAGGGTGTCATCCCAGGCCATGATGTTCTGGATATCAGACATGGACATGGTGGTTCAAGGTAGAGAAGCAAACAATAAAGTGCAACAGACTTTATAGACCTTCACAACAACTCCACCCCAATTTTGAACTCTGCATTTAGTGTTTTAAAGTCCAGTCTGGTCCTGTTTTGTGCCTTATTTGAAAGGCAACTGGACTGCAACTGGTTTTAAATAGAAAAAAATGTCTGCAATTGGCAACTGGACCACAAAAAACCAGTTGCAACTGGCCTTTCAGGAGTGTAGGCTTATAAATCACACTTAGGGGTAGTCATACAAAATGTAGTAATGACTTCTAGCTACATATTGATCCCTTGGTTTAATGATTTAGACCAGAGGATCATGAGATATGATCATTTTCAGATGACATGTCATTTAAAGAAGATTTTGACTTTTTGGCCATAAAGAGGTCAAAATTATGGAAAAAATTAGGGGATCATTGCTATATATGATATGTGGCTGTGACTGGTTGCAACCGCAGTGATGGTGTCTCAAAAACCAGGCAACCAGCAACTGCAGTCCAGTTATGATCAGTTGTGGTCCAGTTCAGTTGCCAGTCTTTTAACCAGTCCTGGGCTGGACTTCAAAACACTATCTGCATTGTTCCTCACTATTATGGCCTTCAGGGATTCAGGCATAAGAGGAGAATACTGTCATATCCCAAAATCTTCAAGTCTAATTCTGACCATTCAGGCCATCTCCACTCAGTAAAGCTATGAACTCCATTGCATTCTCAAGAAGTTTGCATCTTCAGACTCTCAGACTTCTCTTCTATTGTTCTTGTTCCTCATATGTGCTAGTCCCATTCCTATAGTCTATGTAATACCTGTGTCTCACTTAATGAGCACAACTTCAGTTTACATTTCTTTCTGTCATAGCTCCAGTGAAGCTACATCCTGGACCTCTTACTTATCTCCATTTCTTCTTACTCATTCTATATCTCCCTTCTGTATATAAACTTATAGATACTCACTGTAATTCTTTCCTTCAAATATCAACTTATTCATTACTCCTTTCTTTACTCCAAGAGTGTTGAAGGCTCTCCTCTGATCCTTGCAGACCAACCTTCATTGGGCTTCACACTCATTCATTTCTGTTCCAACTCAGTTTCAAAATTCAGGACCAAACTCCTGGCAAGGTGCACCACATATGGTGAAGCCAAAGTCCTGCTTGCACTAGTAACTCCAGAGTTCCAGAGTTCTACTTGGAGTAAACCCAGTCCTAACACTAAGCTTCCAAGCACAGCATGCTCACCATGGCAAGGAACTCCATCTGGAGGAAGAAAATGGCAATGCAGTTTCCAACAGTCAAGTGTTAAAGATATCTGTGAGGGAATTCAAAGCACATGGTGTGAACTTGTCAATATGAAGTGTACCTCACAAACCTGGGGGAAGCTGAATGCAACTGGTAGGGAGTTCTTCCATTCATATATGGAAGCAACATGGCTGTTATTTAGATTTGCAGAGGATGGCTGGAAACTCAACAAAATGGCATGCACCAGTTACTCTGCATGGAAAAAAGCTCACATAGATGCAGATGGAAGGTGGAAATCCAAACAAAACAAAAAGAAAAGGAAAGCCACTGCAGAGGCTGGTGCTTTGAGCTCTTCAAAAAGGGCTTGAGGTAAGTTGACTTATTCTCTGAGACTCATATCTAACATTGATCTGATGTATAGCAAATTCATTCCCTGACACTACTTCTGATGAAGATGAACTGCTTCCAGGCAAGCCCACATATAACACTCCTGCTAAAGATGAATCACTTATGTACAACAGCCCCAACACTCTGGAAGATGAGCCACTTGAGTCTATGTATGATGACTCCAATGCTCTAGAAGATGAACCACTTGAGTCCATGTATAAAGGCCCCAATGTCTCCCCTTCTCAGTCACAAGACATGTCTCCACTCACTAGCAACACTACTAGTACCTCCTCATCTATGATAAATCATCTTAATCCACTGTAAGTCTTATCTTGTGACCATTGCAATGAATATTGGGATCAAGATCCCTTCCCAGACCACCCTTTTGAATGCTACTATCAGCATGGCATCTGTACCAGACACCACAACCCTTCCAAACCTTACTGCAACCAGTACTATAATATTAATGTTGGATGTCACAGCCCCAACATACCTTCCAGAGGCTACTCAGGCTGGCACAATGACTGGTAAGGCTAAGGCTAAAAAAGGTGGCTCCAAGGTTCAAAGGCCAGCAAAACAGCAACCAGGTTCTACACCTAATAGAAGATAAGTCATAATTATGACTGGGAGCAAAACTTGGAGTTATCAGATGACAACCATCTGCTCATCTGTTGTTTAGAAACCTTTGTATCCATTGTTGGATGAAGGCATTCAAGGATACAACAAATGGAACAAATGCCAAGTTTAAAGCATATTATGCTTCATTGACTCAGGCACAGTGCAATGTTAGCATTTTACTTTGTTTCCTTCTGTATATATAGCTAATGAATCTTGAAGTCCTATGATGATAAAGCAAAGGTTCAAAGTTACATCTACTAGTGTAGACTAACATCTACAATCTTAGGTTATATGGAATGCCTGGAACAAAGATGTCTGCAATAGAATAATATATTAGAACTTGGGTCTGCCATTACTTTCTCCATATCACTGTCAATTCACTTTCACTCTCTTGCACCAGTCTTGCCTCACCATCACCACCACTTTCTCTGCACCACTTTTGCTTTCACTCCCTCATTCCTATCATTGCTTTTGCTTTATTGCCTTGCCTTGCTTAGCACTTTCTTGCTGTATCACCATATCACTCTTGCCATTGTCTGTATTGCTCTCACTTTACTCATTTTCAGATCAATTTCCTAGCATAGAGCATTTCAGTAGTACCAGAATAATTCAGGATCATATTACTCTAATAAACTACTTCATTTATAATTATACAAAATAAGATCTGATGTGAACAAATCTGCTGAAGTATGATCTAATATGAGTGTAACATATTCCTACATGGTCAGATGTGATCTAGTATTAGATATAATATGTATCTCATATGAAGTTATACAAAATGTTGCCCCATCACATTACAAATATAAATTCTCTATGAAGAATGTCATCCAGTATCATTCTAATATTATGGGTTAATACCCCACTATATCCAGTTTTCACTGGGACTGATGATGGAAAGAGACTTAATATGCATAAACTTCCTAGTTACATAAACATTGGCCTATATTAACAGAGCATGAAAGTTTGCCACTCATCTCTTCAATTATTGAATATTAATTTATAATATTACATATGGATAGGCATTAGTTACATTAATAAATTAAATATATTATGGTTCTATGAGCAATAAATAAATGATAATGATAAGTTTGTTATTTATGTACATATGTTAAACACCTCCAACCTGGGTATGTAACATTCTATAAAGAAAGGAAGCTATTTACAGATACCAAAGAAATGGAATTAGTAATATAATGCTTTAAAATAATGCTTACATGCAACATATGAAAATAGATATGTATGACATGTATGATAATCATAAATTAAACTGCCAGGCAATTGTGGAAGGTTTAATATGAGGTTTTCAAAGAATCTAGAAAGTAGTATCATATTTGTTTTCAAAATGTTCTTACTTCATTGACAATTTAGCTTTTAAATAAAGCATGTGAAATAAATTTATACAGCTATTTGAATAGTTGAATTATTAGTCACAAGCAAGGTTTGATCCATATTAATAATCTGATGTAATGCAAAGAGAAATGATTTTGGAGCTATTTTAAAAAAGGTCAAAGAAGTAGCTGAAATCTGCAAAATCCAACATCAGCAGTTTTAAAATACTTTATAGAAGAAAACGCTTATAAAAAGGCCTATTGAGTGGGCTTAAAAAGATGAGTCACTATATTTCAATCTAAACTTGTAATTTGATTTCTGTAGAAATGACCCATCAAGTAATGTTGTCTTACAAAATAAATTTATTATTGAGGTATAAAATATTCACAAATGAAATATCAACAAGAAAATATACACCAACTATATTCTCTACTTCAGTCTTTATATTTTTAGAATAATGTGATGTAAATATAATATGTTATATATTTGATATATATATTCATAGTTTAATACTATTCTTTATGGTCCTAAAAATATTACTAATCTTTTCAATGAGCAGGAATCATTATATTTATTGAATTGTATAAGTTATATAACAGTAATAACATGCTTTTTAATAATTTAACTGCAAATTTTCTTTATTTTATATCAATTAAATGGTATATTGAATTGTAAAATAAATTTACAATTTTCTAACTTAATTTAGACTGCAGTGAAGACTCAGAGTCTTGGGTGTGTTAGAGATCAGGTCAAACTTCAGATGTAACTCTGAAACTCTGGAGTTATTGCTTGATTGGACAAGACTTGAAGTCAGCTTCAGTGCTGCACCTTTTGCTTGAATGTATCCCAGTATTTTAGAGCAGAGCAAAGAGTAATAGTGATCAACAACAAAATTATTATGCAAAAGAGATCAGAAGAGAATCTGTGCTAAAGTCAATATCTGAGCTAATGAATACAGCAGAGTATCCATAGCATATGTATATACAACAGAAGGAACAGAATTAGTAAAGTATCATATTGGAACGAGAGTACAGTAGCCAAAGCAGTGCATCAGAGATCAGAGGACCCTCTGAGAGCTGTGCACTGGAAATATATAAATTGGAGCTGTGCTACTAAGTAAGGCACAGGATTAGAGATAACTATACAGTAGAACTAATACAGATATAACCAGAGGGGAAATCTAATAAAGTCTGGAGGTCTGGTATTACATCTTGGGCAAAAATGCACTGAAGTTATCTGCTAAAAGCAAAGTTACTCCAGAGGACCAGAGTTGGTCTGGGTTTGGTCTGAGATATGATAGATTGCTTTAGTATGTCCATTTAATACACAAGCATATGCATCTTATGCATATAGTATTGCTATGCACTTGAACAGTGATGAGTTAAATATCACCTATAGAACATCTTAGGTATACATATACAATATATTTATATTATTTAACTGATTCTTAAATTAAAATTAAATACAATGAATCTAACTTTATATATGCTAGCTAGTGTCTTGCTAGAGGATTAAGTTTATCAGATTTGGAATATCTGCCATAATTTGTGTGAAACTATAATAAATCATCTATATGCAAGCAAGTCTATGTCTTGGAAAAGACATGCTCATTACATTTAATATAGATAGCTTGATTATAAAATAACCCTAGATTTGTTGCAGTATAACTATTACTGGTCCAGAATGGCCACTGTAGTAAAAGAATATGTCACTAAATGTAACACATGTTAAAAATGTTAAAAATGTCCACTCCAACACTTCCATTAGAACACATTCAGCTAGTTTTATCACATACCTCCTCCCTTCCCATGGTTATAATATAATATTGACAGTTATAAATTAATTTTTAGTGGAAATTGAGTTAATCCCTTGTCAGAAAACATTTCAGTCCTTAACAGGGCCAAGCTATTCTCATCTAACATATAGAAGCATCATAAACTTTCATAGTCCATTACTTTAGATCACAAACACAATTTACTGCATAAGTTATGTAGGAAATTAATGTGTGTGCCTTTAACATTTCCACTAAATTATTCACCTCATTTCCACTAAATTATACACTTCATTTCATGCATAAATAAATAAACAAAAATAATTTAACAAATAGGTTTAGAGGTTCCTTTACACATACTGCTTTGAGAAACATGACCAATGGACAGACTGACTTGCCATTATTAGGTTCTTTATAAATAGTAAAGAGTGCCAGCTGCTTAACAATTCACTTCCAATATGGAAAACATGCTGAAAAGTGTGAGAAAAAACTTAGAATAGATATAAAAGCAGCTAAAGCTCAATTCTGATAAATACTGATTGGCTGCACTGAATTATGCCATCAGCCAAGAAGTTGAGCAAACTACTACTAAAAACTTGTGACTGGCATATGCTTCTTGAAAACTTAAAAAGATGGCTGGACTCATATAAAATCATTGGCTTAACTGAACTCAATATTATAAAATTATAAATCATAAGATTTATATAGATTCACTCTGTTATCAACATCTTATTAATTGGTGCATGTGATAGAAGATACAGATAATGAATGAAAAGTGTATTATAGACTCCCAGCTAAAAAATAATAAACTCCAGTTATTCATACACTGGAAAGGCTATGACAATTTAGATCAAACATAAAAACTAAAATTCAATCTTGATAATGCAAAGAATGCATTGAAAAACTTCTATAACTTTCATCCCTATGAACTGTGTGCCATATCCACTGATCTCACAAACTTTCTTTTATTATTCACAAAAGGCTAGAGTGACTCATCACTATCTTAGATCCCCACCTATCCTTTAATAGCCTAGATATTGACTATACATATATAAAGAATAAATAGTAATATACTAGATATTGTAATCTCAGTTTATCAATGACTTATAGAAATTGCTAAGGATTTTCTTTCTTAGTTATATTGAAATTCAATCTAGATTTGAATACTTAATATACAGATGCCATAGGTTTTTTGATGGTAGTAATCTTACAATTTCATCATAATAACAGAACCATGATGTATAAATAAAAATACCATTATATTATTTTAATCTTGACCCATAAATGACACAGAATTTTTTAATGGTGGTATTATTGGAGAATGTATACATGGCATAATGCATTTAAAGCAAAGTAACACGTTAGATTATTAAAATATTATGCAGCTTGATCATAATGAGATCAGATGATAATGCAGTAACAGTCATCATAACTATTGATTGTACCAGGGGCACCTCTGCCAAATATATTGAGCTGTCAGGCATACAATAAATGAACATGATATATTTGCAGGGGTTCAAGGAATGTCTTGATTGTATTTAAAAATGTTCCTGTTATGCAGTATACATATGCATTCAGTTTGAATATAATTAGAGCTTTAATCTCTATTCCACCAAAGTAACAAATCATAAACACATAGGCCTTTTCAGCTACACTGGAGAAAGCTTTAAAATATTCAACAATATATAAATAGAGAATGTTGCTCTGTTAATTGCTTGCCAGCATATAAGACCTGACAGTGGAAATAAAGCTGTTATATTAATTGTTAGTGTCATATCCCATACACCATCCCAGTAACTGTGGCCCTCTGGCCCTACTCCACACTTCATAGACACAAACTCCAAAGTATTCACTCAGAATGCTACTCTGGACCTCTGGACCTCTGTTACAACATTCCTATAATTCCTCCATTTTCATATATCCATATCTGTACTAGTACTGTTCCTATTACTTATTTCTGATCCTATATCAGGCTATATACACCACTCTGATCTTCAAATACTGGTGCACAATCTAGTATGTTCTTATCCAACTTCAGAGCATCACTCCAACTTAATAGAAATCCTATGTAGTCTTCTTCATATATAAACTCATTGTACTCCTTTTGTACTTTTTAGCTTTGTTATTACATTAGCCTTCCTCCATTTCAATCTCTGTTCTAGCAACAACTCTTATGCTCTTTCTTTATATGCTTAATCCAACCTCTGTCTGAAATCCAGAAATCTAGTAAAGGGGCAGCACATACACTGAACCCAACATTCCATTTCTGCATGACAACTCTGGAGTTCTACAGTCTCCTCCAAAGGAAACCTGGACTTAACAGTTAGTAGTGATCATAAGCATTTTCTGAGCAGTATTCACACTGATAAAACATCTGATGTGGGAATGGGTACTTTTATCAGCAACTGGGAATCTGTGTTTGTTTATATTGCAAATCATAGAATTTTACTAGTGGGAATCTTTTCAACAGATGATAAAGATGTAGAAATTGACTGGAAGGTCTGGTCTTGGTGGCATATTCAATATGTATTAACATGTATCCAGAGAAGATAAGTACCTTTAGTAATGAGATAGATTTGAGTAGATCTTTTTCTATGTGGTTGTATTAAAATATCCTGTATTATAGAGGAATCTTGACTAAGTATCTTTGGTCACTAAGTATTCTAGGTGGTGCTCATGGACATTTTTATTATGCTGACAACTGTTAGTGATAGATACACAACAGAGGTAGGGGCTTATTTAGTGTCATTCCAGTCATACTCAATAGAACAGAGTAGATGTTCCCTAACACCATTTTTCAAGCCACTGTCAAACTTCATACTGAATGCAATCAGAAAATTGATGGGATCAAAGTGCATGGCAAGCCAATTGACAATCTCTTTCTTCAGCTTGGAGATGACATTGCCCTGAGCTCTGTCACCACCCTTTTACAATTGAAGTGTGTCAAATACATGCATGATGTTTAATATTACCTTTGATTTACTTCTTTCAATGTTCTTTTGAGTTTATCCAGTTTATAGTCAATTAACTTAGACTTGATTCAGAAAAATACAATAAACTCTTGGAAGCTCCAGTAGATGTAATCTTGGCTACAAAAGTAAGATATTGATTTCATGCTGATAAGGAAAAATTTATATACATGGCTAAAATTTATATGGAAGAATGCAGGAACAGCCCATTAAAATTATCCACAATGTCTGCTTGACAATCATACTCACAGACAAGGTCAGTTGCATTATGGAATAGAGCAATAACTTTTTGAAATGCACATTCTTTATTAGCATTGCTGGCAGAATTTCTAGTGGTATTACAAGTTGTCATCTAGCCTGAGAAATGGATATGTCACAACTTATTAGCTCATAATTCTTCCACTCAAGAGTCTTAATTGAGCAAAGTTTCTCAAGCTTCTTTCTTAACTTCCTAATCTAGCATTTCTCTCAATAGACTATCAGGCTATTATTGAGTGCTGATGTAGGGTTATTCAGAATTGGTGGCTGTGGCAGAAGCTGGTCATGCAGATATGAGATGAAATATTTCATGGTGGCCCAACACATTGTAGATGTCATCAGTGACCTTATACCTTAACCATATGCCTACCAAGCCATTGTGGAACATAGCATCTATATAATTTGCTGTAAGGTCTGTCAGTTATATTTAGTATTTGAAAAGTCTGGTCTTAAAACCATTCAAAAACAAAAACCAAATCAGACTGGACCAATTAGGACCAGTTATAAATGGTCCTGACTGGTCTTTTTGAATTCAAAATTACAATGCTCTAGTTACCCCCTTTAAAGAAAAACAGAAAACTGGTTCAGAACCAGTAATAACTGGTCACAGATTACACAAGTCTGCTTGTCCATCCATGGCCATACATAGGCCAATATCTCTAAATCTTCTGGAATTGTTCCACATTTTTTCTGATTTTATACATTTAGATTTAAGTAGATATATACTATCTTCAACTCAGAAATGCTTGTATATACATCTCTGGATTCTGTGCTCTAATTCCTATAATTCAAGGCTCAATTGAAAGCCTGGAGTCCATGCTAACTCCTGCTTCACCATATCAGAGCATGAAAACTGAGTACAGACCAGCCTTTGAAAAACTGGTCTGTAATCAATTATGGTCCAGATTGAATTAGACTTTAAACCACTAGCCACATCAATAACCTTATATATTAACTGAACACCTACTAAGCTGTTACACAATATTTTATTTAACCTGCTTGACAGGCAATAGCCAATATGCTATCATCACAGAATCAAAGGAAAATAACTTTAAAAGAAGAGGCATGTGTCAATTCATGCATCCATCAACTTTATAAATATACATAAAACTCAAGCATGCTGGAAAAGGGACAGGTCTCTAATCATAATGGAATGAGAGTTCACATATACTTAGTATTATATCTGTTGCTACATGAAATGTCATTATATGCTGACCTTCTGTGTTAATCATACACCTACTGAGCTGGTATGAGACAAAGTGCTCAACTTGCTGTTATAATAGGTGAACCTAAGTGGTTAACAATCAATGCTGATAGTAGATTTACTATTGTAATCATTGAAAAAGGGCTCCAAAAGTTCTTGCATAGTCAGCAATCTATTTGAAGCTAATTTGAAGTGTCATTTCTGACCTTATATATTAACCATGCACCTATCAAACCATGGAACAGAGTGTTTGCATCTGAGCTGCAGTCAGCAGATGAATTTGAATGTCTGGCAACAATATATATTGTTTATGTAATACTAAGTGAGTCTGGAGCATTCAAGTACATTCAGAGTTAAGTTCAGTATTTAATAACTTTGAATATGTCTGGACTTAGATTAGACTATGGCAGATGTCCTTTGAAGTCCATAGAACATCCATTGAATTTACTAAGAAGTATATATACTTACTTTTAACTACTTATATCATCTGTGAAATGATCAAAGTTAGAGTATAAGATATGGAGATCAGAAAGATGGAGCTCTGTCTAACAGGCCTTCAATATATTTCTATATAATCCACAATGAAATATGTATAGGATTATGACAACAAATGCATTACAACCATACTTGCTTATGTTAATAATGACAATAGGGCCCCCACTGACTGCACATTGAAGATTCTAAAAAACAAAGGAAGAAAATTCAATAGACCAGGGAGCTTATGAATGCTGGCAATAACTTGCAATTTAAAGTTGATATGGTATTTCCATTCATGCTGATTTGACTCAGATGCACTAAAGGTATTGAAAATAAATAAGGTCAACTACATAAAGTTGTATGCCAACATCTCTTTTCTACCAGGTCAGATACATAGATATTCTTCAAAAGAGATTGAAGGTGAGTAAGCTAGCTTCAAAAAACATCTCTGCCCTATTTAAGCAGCTCAACTACATGTATGGAAGCATTGTTACAAGGACATGCTAAGATCTATATGATCAGGTCATTGTTTAGTCTAATGTGCTTGATAATTATGTGCTGCAAGTCTTTGTTTCAGGTGCCAGTACATGACTGTATAGTATCTGTAGAGGAAGTGGATGGTTGGTTATAAGGGTAAAAGTGAGGATGAAAATGAAAATATGACTGTAGTTTATTTGAATTCTATTACAAATCCACCCTACTAAGAAAGTATATTTTCACCAAAGTCTTCAACATATTGTAGCTCATTATATGTTACATTGCTTTTATATAGAAAGGTATAGTACTAGAATTTACATTAAAGATATATTGCCATATTTTACATATATTGAAGGTAAACAGGGCATTGGAGAAAAGCCATGAATGCCATAGAACAGGAAGTGGAGTCATAGACATTATCTGTCAAGAAGGAGCTGTACTTACCTATATCTTAAACACTTTAAGTACCTTTATGCAAGAAAGAGAAAAATTTATTGAGGTGAGTTGCTGATTTGATAAAGTTGTCCATAGATCAATCAATATACAGCCAGATCAGTAGAGAGTGGGATGTAATTGAAGGCAACTTCATTGGTACTGCTTTGCTTGTCAGCCTCCCAATGTTAATCATGTAAAAAAGCAACAACCTTGAAAAGAAATTAGTTTATGGCAAGATGAAGAATATAAGAGGAGTCCAGAGATCATTAGACCATAGCTCTGATGCAGCAGGCCTAGTTTTTTTGAATTGTCCATGAGTAATCCTTTGAATTGACCACAGTATTGGGGGGTAAATTGAAATCTGGAAAGAAGGAATTCAATGCAATTGACAAAGTCATGTAGCAGACAGCTAACAGCAGCATATCTGTGGTAGTAGTTTCAAAACTGAATCCATGCTACTATAAACTGAAGTCTAATAGTAGCATACATGAGAAAGTAACTGAAATGAAACTTACCAAGGCTGTCAAAGCACTCATGAAGTCTACATCAAATGGTGTGATTTCAACAAACTTTTCAATGACCTTTGAATATATATTAGTTAAAAGAAAAATGAATGTGCAGAGAACATATGAAGTTTCCATGCATCAATTGGGTGTATGGCACTCTGGCAATCAATAATTTCTTAACATTGCTTTGAAAGGTTCACATCCAAAAATCTGCCCATAAATGGTTGTTGTTGTTCACAACAACCAGAGCTCAGAACTTGGCATTGGCTGCCACAAGCCAATAATAAAAATATGATTTAATGGAACAGTGAATCAGAATGAAAGGTAGCAAATCATCTAGATCCTAACTCTAGATTGAAAAGTTAACTGAAATTTAATCCATAGTAGGTGATCTAGATTCAGTCACTCAAGGAGGTGCTGTCCAAGAAAATATTAAAATCTAGATACTTAAAATATAAGAAAAGAGATAGGTTAAATTTGAGTTAAAATAATATTACAGAATAATGCATCATATAATAATATAATGAAAGGTGTTTCTTGCCTATGGCCTATGATAGGCATTCATAATGTCTGCCAGAACAGTGTCAAAAGCTGCTAAAGAAGATTCCAAGTTAGAGTTGGTTTATTAGGAATGTATATCCTTTATAGTGGACATCACAGGGAGAGGAGACAAAGATATGGCACTACCTTTCTGATAAGGATCTAGCCCTTGACTCTGCTTATTCACACTAATCTCATCACCAGAGTCATTGTTAATTTATGGTTACCTCCAATATATAAAGTGCATTTATGAGCACTTGTGAGAATTTAACTTTACTTTGATGGGAACAAATAAAGTACAAACCCTGGGCTAATTTTCTTAATGCAAGCACAGACATACTTTTTTTGTCACTCAGGTTACAACATATAATGAAGCTAAAGTTCCAGATTCAGCTTGGAGCACCAGTTGCATCGAGCATGTTTTAACAGGCAGTTAACTTAGCCTATAACATATGGAGAAATATGCTCTCCTGGTAGGTCACTCTTATGAGGTCTAGGTGACAACCTGTTAGAACATGTGTCAACAGGCAACCAACCACACTGTTCATTGATGAAATCTGCGAAATCCAGAAGATCAACTTCTATGATGAAGTGCTCATGAGGACACACCACAGTCCCCATTTAGTAACAAGTGGAGTAAATTTACATTTACTTGCATGTCACAAATGAATGGATTGTCAACAATGGGAGCACCCGGATGACAAATCACACAGCTGGTGAGTTCAGAAAGCACCTATAAAACGAAAACCGCTCATGATACCACCAGAAGCAGGATGCTGAGGGCTTAAGACATATATATATATGGTGACAAACGTTCATACTACCCAATAATCACACATCAATTGCACAAACACTGCGGAAGAGCAACTGGACAAAGGTGAAGCACCAACAGCATCAGATCCACAGCAGGATCCGATCAGGGCACTGCGCCAGTTCCCAACCCTGCTGACAAGGATGTTAAAAACAAGGGAGGAAGTGATGCAAAAGGGACAATGGATTCATCTGGTAAGTGGCAGGATATATGTTGATTGAATGTGTCACAGAGCCTGGTAGGTTGTATTCATTGTGGAATATTTCAACAATCTTTGTCAAAGTTCAAATCAAAGATAATAAATAGCAGTGAAGATAGATGGCAGGACAGAAAAGGAATTCCTTCTACTTACTAGTCTTTTAACAAGCCTGCATAAATGATTGCTGCCCTAACCAACAAGTATATTCAATAGAATTGAGATAAACTATTATTTTCATTGTTATGTACCATTTTGGATTCCTGATGCCTGCCAACCTCCAGCCATGTTTGAGCTGTATGGTACCAGACTCTCTGAGTCCAAGTCTGAATTCCATTTACATTATTATCTGTTCAGACCAAATCATAAATTGTGTTTAATCATTGAATGAGTATCATGCTTGGAGTGCAAATGTATGCCCATGATTTATAATTTTATTAAGCTGGGCCTGATGGATGTTAGATGTTTAAATATTACTCATGATGTGAGCTTTTGCTGCTGTGAGGTGTGTTTAGAGACCATCCACCTCAATGTCAACCACTCTCATCTTAGCTTTAGCATCCTCCATGCAATCCTGGATTTCTTTCTGGTTGGCATCTACACCCTTCATCTGATCTCTGTACACTGTTGAGCCACTTGGCACTCCAACTATTTCATCTTGAAATATAATTGTGCAGGGATAGTGTTTTCTTGCTTGAATCATAGCATGCAGTCAGAAGTGAGAAGAAAGCATAATGTTTCACCTACCTGCCTCTTCCATGCAATGTTTTAATCCAAAAGTATTGGAGCTGGACACTATCAGTATGTTACTATACATAAACACATGGGGAGAGTGTTATCTCAGGTTTGTGAAATGTGTAGAGATAACAAATTAATTTTTACCTTCTTGCTTGAAGATATACTATTCACATTTCTCAGGTATTTGAACATGCTTGAACGCTCTCTCTGCTTTCCCTGTAGTTTTAGGATCATGTGCATGCCTTCCTCTACACTTGCATTTGGATTTCAAGTGCTTTATGTAGTGGAAGTGAACCCCATTCTCAATGATTTAGCTTGATGACCATCTCTTCATCTGTTTTACAGGACTTTGATCATCCCACCACCCAAATCCATCCAAATCCATCCAAATCATTTTTATTCTTTGACTTTATGATAAGTGTAATGGAGCTGAAGTCCATATGGAGATGATGGGTCATTGTTTCTTATAACTTCCAGCTGCAAGAAAGGCTTGTGATTTGTTGCTCTGGACATCCTTGTTGGTTCACTCTCCCTCTGGCTTTGTGTATTCTTGACTCGTCACTTATGTCCCATATATGCCTGGCGAGAATTCAAGTTCTGTCACTGCACTTCTTTAGAACAGACGACATGCGAGGTAATGGCAACAGTGATGCTCACTGGCAGTTGCAAATCAGTTTCATTTAGGGGCCACAGCGCTAGATATTGCTATGGTAGATGCCACATTGTCAGAATGGGCTGGTGAATGCACAAAGTTTGTATTTCCAGCACTTACTAAACAACATCCTGAGGGCAGCTCGATTGCTTGTTATTGTAGTAGTAATAAATGGATCTGTTTCATATGTCATATCTCTTCAACCTCAGATTGGTCATCTCTTGTATGGGTGGTTTCCTCTCCTATCAAAGCATGTTCTATGATGGTCAACATGAAATGGGAACCATTTTCAGAATGTGGAGGAACTCTTGGAACTTGCCGGAAACCATATCCAGCTGGGCTGCATCGCTACATGCTGAATGGAGACCACATTACAGATCCAATTCAACATGAGAGTATGGAGCACTGCGTGAAGGAGGGCAGGGGACCGATATATCAGCCACTTGGGCGATCCTGAGGGTGATTCTGTGGGAGTGGGACTTGGAATCATGAGTAGCAACATCTGTGTGATGTTGTGCTCCAATACAAGAGTTGTTGTACTATCTAGCGTCGATGTCCACGTTCACCTCACTCCCTACAATGCCCTATATCAGGTGGAACCAGCTCTGGGTGGCACAATTGAACCCACCATTGTTGCCGTTTTTTCGCAGGGTCGCAAGGCAGGGATCGTCTGATGGGAGATCTCCAGCTGTGATTGACACAGATGCAGTACATTATTGTGCTATAATCAATACCTCGTCCGGCATGTCCCTAGCACCCCAGTGATGTTTGGATGCCCCTGACATGTTCGTATCATCATTGGTAAGCCTCACATGGAGCTTGTGACTGACAGCCTCCCGCTCTGGTTTGACGCTTTGAAGTTCACTCAACATGTACACAGGCTACTTTACACGTTCAAGATTGTTTTAAGGGATACTCAATGATATGCATTCAGTATTCTCTACCTCTTGGTGTAATGGATATATATCAGCAGTTGGTCGCTTACAGTTGGATACATAGAGACTAAAACTGATTATGAAAGGGATATCCAATACCAACAAGAGCCTCTTATGGCTGTACATCAGGTGGTGATTCATCTCGGTACTGTATTAGTAAACAATGTACCTTAAGTTATTATTCCCTGTTAATCAAGTCAATGGTGTACATAATGACCTTGCCTGGCTGCGTCACCACCGCACAGTCTGCTCTACCGGGTACTACATCCCTCAAACCACTGTCAGCCACGCTGGTGGGCCTGCACAGGAAGGTCAACCTTAACAAGATGTCTTCCTAATATTGAAGCTTTGGATTAAGGTCATACTGGAAATCAATTAGGTCCAGTAATGCGTCGTAGTTCATCCACCCCAAACATGCAGTTTCAGATTGCCTGCCATGTTCCAGCTTCGTCCAAAACTCTGATGTTGTTTTCACTATGCTGTTCTTCGTCGGCCTTGTCATTGGTACGAATATCATAAAATTCGTCATATTGTTGGTCATACTCAGCATCATAGAGACAATCCAAGTGGAGAGAAAGGGAATAAGCCTCACACATTCATCGACGGTTTGCTGAGGGACCCGTATGCGAGGATGCCAGATAAACTACGAAATCCCCTGGGGAAAGGGTGAGAGTCTTCGAACGGATAGCATGGTAAATGATGACCCACCCGAGCCCTCTCCTCTTCATCTCCTGAGTGTTCCTCTTGATCGTTGACTCCCGCTTTCATATCAAGGAAGGATTGACAGCAACAGGGCAGGCTCATTTGCGATGGTGAGGGCAGTGTGGTTGGTTACCTTATTTGATATCTTCTCCTGGATTGGAAGATGTGTAGACCTGATCATATATTCCCTTGCACTCAGTTGGAACATAGTGATGACCGGTCATTGTGCTGACGAGCTGTGGGAATGCTATCGTGTCTGCTCCCCATTATAGGACAAATGACCATGCCGGTGTCTCCTGTAAGAGCAAAGTGTCCACACCCATTCTGCATCACAAACATAATCTAAAGACTGAACTGGAGGAAGAAGCTTCACCTCCTCTCCACACCACCTACTTCCTAAGCACCTAGCAATGGAGTTCATTCATCCCTCCTACTCTGCTCATGCCACTCCAGTCCTCTTTGTTTACAAGAAGGATGGTTCCCTCTGTGACTTCAAAGAACTCAACAACATCATGAAGAAAGACCACTATCTGCTCTCCTACACCTCCGACCTCCTTGACACTCTGAACCATGCAAAGATTTATACCAAGATTGATCTCTGGCATGCATACCATCTGGTCTGCATCACTAATCAAGATGAATGGAAAACATCTTTTCACACATGCTATATAGCTCCTATGAATGGCTTATGCCATTCAGTCCAACCAATGCTCCTGCGGCATTTCAGCAGTTTGTCAATACTATCTTTGCCGATGTTTGTGTGATAGTCTACCCAGATATGACATACTTATCTACTCTGCAGACAAGGCCTCCCACAAGGAGCATGTCTAGGAGGTCCTCCAGCGACTCTCTGTAAACATGGACTATGTATATGTGAAATCCAAAAAACACAAATTTCACACCAACTCCATTCAGATATTAGTGTAGGAAAAATACTATGCTCAGTGGATTATATAGTAGTCAACTATGTGTCTCACCTCAGTGGACTGCTATACCAGTCCACTGAGGTGCAATGAGACTAGTCAAGTGGACATATATAGCACATCAATTAGGTAAGTGAAAATAATTTACTATGCTATGTGTGTAAATTCAATGATCAGCTCTTGCCCTCTCTGGCCTTACTATATCTTCAGAGAAAGTCCAGGCCATTTAGAACTGGCCCAAGCCTTGGAAAGTCAGGAACATTCACTCCTTCTTGAAATTTGGAAATTTCTACCACCATTTCATAAATAACTACACTGATATTGTTACTCCTTTGATACACCTCACTCACTAAGGTATATTAGCAAACCAACCCTCTTTTAGACACAACTGAACAGTACTGGCTTGCCAGTCAGGTTACACAGAAGCCTACAGTAGGGTTTCCATTTTCTAGATCTAGATAAAAGCTTATAGCCTGGTTCTGTCTTTGTCTCTGCTGCACTAGACTAGGGATAATGTTCAACAGACTGATAGAGTGGTAAGATAAGGGACCTCAAACTCGCACTGAGATAATTTCAATCCCCGACCATCCCTCAATGTTGTTGTAGGAGATACTTGGTGTGAAGAACTACTTGGTGTGAAGAAAACTCGGTGCCAGTGTGCAAACTAGGTGTGTGAATGAGTTGGTGTGAGAACTTGATGCTAGTGTATGAATTTGGTGTTGTTCAAGTTGGTGTGTTGGATTATATTTCAATGCAACTATGAGTGTGACAGAGAATATGTGACAGAGAACATGTGAAGTTACTGGTGGTACATGTCATGACATCTAATGATTTAAAATATGGAAGGGTCCGAGACAGGGAGAATGTACCATCAGCAAATATCATATGATTTTTTCCATAGCTCCTTTCATTGAACCTCAAAAGAACCATTTTGTCATTGTTGTTTCATGGGAGATGGTTGGTCACTACTGAAAAATTCTCCTTGTTGATCAGTACCTCAAAAGTGGGCAGTTTGTTTGAGTTGGATAAAACAATTAGAGTGGGGTTGTATTTGCCGGAAAGTTGTTTATGAATGCTTGGGCTGATATGATGTGCCAAATGCTTGTGATTATTGAAGAGTGATATTACATGATGAATAGCTTGAATGAGTGAGTCTTCTATCATGAGAAGAGTTTGCATGGCAGTAACTCATTTGTTGGTGATGGATTTGGATTTATGTACATTGTGTGTTGAGCAGCTTGAGGAGGTTGTGT
Organism: Boletus calvinii; assembly: GCA_038093355.1. NCBI lineage: Eukaryota > Fungi > Basidiomycota > Agaricomycetes > Boletales > Boletaceae > Boletus > Boletus calvinii. Next base: position 6,460 of record JBBPSA010000001.1, on the reverse strand, counting down.
AGAAGGGGGAAGTGAGCAGGAAACTTATGAGAACAGGTGATGAAGAAGGTGTTGATGGAGTTGAGTTGCTCAACATCTTTTTGTGGCCACCATTGGCAGAAATAGAGATGTCTTGCATGATATCTTCACTTTACATGGTGATCTTTTCCTATTCAACAATCAGCATGTTTTGTCCAAGTTGTCCAATGGTATCACAGCTGCTTGAAGCTCAAGCATGGGAAGGCAGTTGCCATCAGGGAGCATCACAAGTTTAGAAATCCAAGACGAGTTTGTAAAATCTTTGTTCTTGTTGGCTGGGTCGCAGCCATCCTTGGCAACTATCCTGTCTGAATTGAAGTTGGAGTCAGACTGACAGAGGTCTGCTATCCAGTCCTCACCAGCCCATTCATCCACAGATTCCATAGCTGCAATCTCGTAGACACTAGGGATTAGTGACTGATTTGATCTGATATGGCTGGATTCCATAAAGAATGAGCTGTCATCACAAGGATTGCCAAGTCTGAGTCAGGGAGTGACCTTTCACATGTTGAGCAGATATGTTTTTTTAGCTCTTCGAACATGTAACTCTTGAAAAAACATCAGAAATCCAATCATTGATGGATGGGAGTCATCCAGAATGCTGGTAAGGACTAAAGAACCACTGCTTGATTCATCCATTGAATGATTTGAGGTGATTTGTCATCTGTGGAATCTTGTCAACATCAATACCCAAACATTTTGCAGCTGTGATTGGACCAGTGGGAGATCAAGCAACCCAGAAATCATGGAGATGGAGATAGCTTTGAAAATATGAGAGAAATGTGAGACAAGCTTAAGACTGTTGTTTTGCTACAGTATTTGATTTCTAACCAAGAGCATGGAAATACATGAGCTGGTTGTTGAACAAGTTGACAGCATTCTTGAATACAGTTATATCCTTCAAGAGCTGAACAATGAATGTTGCAAGTCATTGCCTTATATATTCTCAAGCAGAACCTTTTGTGATTAAGTTTGGATTGTGTGGAACCGACAGAGAAGAAGAAGTATGTTTGGAAAGACCTTTGAAAGTGCATTTTGTTCCTATATATTGTTGTCAGTAATGACAACCTTAATATTGAAGTCTTCATCTGCTTCATTTTGGTCCATAGCTTCTTTTCATTTGCAGAGCAAATCCTTGAGTAGCTTTGCATTATAGTCAGCATGTGCAGTGACACTAGCCTTGCAAGCAGTGAAGTGAAAAAAGATGATTGGAATTCCTTAGTTATTTTCATCAACAGCCATCTCAATAAACAGAAGTGATCATGCACTGTTGAGTCCAAATGTGCCATCAAGAAGTAGAAGTTTCTGATGTTCATACTTCTGTTGAGAGCATGTTTGGCAGGTCACTTGGTTACTTACCTAGTGCTATGTTTGGTAGCTTAAGTGGTGACGATCAAAGTAGAAGATCAAGAGTGATTATTCAAACCCAGCTAGACTCAGCTGATTATAAACTAGTTTCAGCTAGTGGTGTTATGGAATACTACTCCTAATTAAGACCTACATCTCTTGAATGTGACATATTTGAAGTTCTTAGTATGGACCTTTGGTTGTTGCCATAGATTGGTATGAATAGTAAATTGAAATCAATCTCCTCAAGCATGTTTTTAATCCATATGACCTGGCATGAACAATTGCTCAAGGCCATGTACTCTGCATCTATAGATAATAAAGCAACAGTCTTCTGCTGGTGTGAGTTCAAGAGAAATACTGCATTCACTAACTTGATGTAGCATGTGGTAGCAGATCAATCTGAGTCTGTGCAGACAATTAAGCCATTTCCAGAGTTTCCATTGAATACAAGCAAATAATCACAAGTACCAATAAGATAATGGCAAATATACAGGGCTTTATTCAAATGCTTCTATATAGCATTTGCAGACATTCATGCCATAAGGGTTACTGCATAAGCAATGTTAGGGCAAGTACCCAGCATAAGGTATAGCAGGGAGCATATCACTATTTGGAATCATATCCAAAGTTCTGGGTTGACAGGAGCTGCACTAGTAGAAGGTTTATACCCTTTAGGTAGTGGTGTATGAGCTGGTTTTGCATTGATCATTCTGCAATGCTCTAGTACTTTCTTGAGGTATTCACACTGATCTATAGCTAATCAGTGACCATCTTGATGAATTTTCATTCAGAGGAATTTAGTAGTTTCCCTGAGATCATGGCATTCCCACTTTTTCATAAAAGCAGCCTTGATTTTTTTGACTAAGGCTTTTCAGGGGCCACAGAATTGGGCATCGTCTATGTATATAAAATGGCCAGGACAATTTCTTTTTCTTTTCTGTATAGGATGAGGCCAGCGTCTATCCTTAATTGCTCAAAACCTAATTCTTCCATAGATTCATTTAGTGCTTTCCACCAGGCTAATCCTGCCTGTTTAAGACCACAGAGTGTGCATAGTAGTCTGAGGACTTTGCCTCTAAGGTGAGAAGGGTGAAATCCTTCAGGAAATTTATTTCTGACTGTCAGATTTGATATTAAAGACACAGCGATTTTTATTAATCTTGTGGTTAATGGATTGATCTATTTTTACAAGCCTCAAACCATAATTGTTGTTCTGATTTTTTCAACTAAGCCCTTGTTTGGAAGTGCAGTTGTATATGTGTGCCACATGCAAGATTGCAAACTCCCAATAAGAATCAGGAAGGCAAGCGTGAAGATGCATTGCCTGTGCTTTATCCATGATAGTCCTAATGAATCACTCAGTGCGACCATTTTGTTGAGGGGTATGTGGTGCAGAATCATAGACATGAATGCCATTGTCACACATCAATTGCTTGAAAGCTTTTGACTTATATTCTCCCCCTTGATCAGACATTCAACCTTTGACTTCAAGTTGGTACTGAACTTGGATGTATTTAAGGACAGCTTTGACTGCCAGTAAGGCTTGGTCTTTTGAGTATATTCCTAGTATCCAGCCCATAGATGTATAATTATCATAGAAAAAATGATAGTGTATTTGAACTTGTGGTATGATTCCACTGGGAATGACTTTAAATCCAAGTGTACTAGTGCAAATGGTTTTGTCACATGCATCCCATTATGGATGAAGGGGTGATTAGGTTGTTTGCCTAGCTGGCAGCCAGGGCAAACAGGCTCATTGGATGGTATATACACATCCAGGAAGCCTTTTATGTGTTTTCACCCTGCTCTGAGAATGTCCTTGGAGGGGTGTCCCATGCAGTAATGTAAAAGCTCATAGTTGACAGTGCTCATTATAGAAGTTGCATTGTCAGTGCTTTGCACTGTAGGTGTGTGTACCCAATACATAGTATTTTCACCATATGAATGGAAGATAATCAAATCCTTCTTGCTACATTTGTTATAAACTGTGAACAGATTTTTGGAACTGTGTCCAGATAAGCATTCAAGCTTGAGTAAGATGCCAAATGAGATAAGTTTTACATGGCATGTGGGCATGTAAATGGTTGGCAAAAGGTGCACAACATTTCTGTGGTACAATATGAGGACTGTACCATGCCCAATGATTGGTGCTTTACTGTTTGCAGTCTGGGTATAGTGAGGATTAGGGACATCATGGTATTCCACAAATTCTTGATATTGGATGTAAAGTGGGATGAAGCGCCAGAGTCCAGTAACCACATATCACTGAAGTCTCCTTCATGCTTTTCAGAGCTTTGTATCTTACTAGGATTCACATGTCAATCACATGAATTGCAGTATACATAAGGTGTAGTGGAATTTTCATCATTATCTATGATAGACAATAGAATATACTCTACAAACTGTGGCAAGTAAAATTGCTCATCAGTGTCTGAGAGGTGTAAGGATGAGGAGAAACATACTCCATGTCAATGTCCTCCATGATATCACCAAAGATGTCAGGTGCCCCTTGTTCCACAAAGTACTGATTGTAGTTGAAGTATATGTCATCAGCTTGGGAGCTGAGTGAGACACAGTCTTCTTTGTCAACTTCAATGATGGAGGGGCCCTCAATGTCATTGAGGTGATCAAGAAGGGATGGAGTAGCTGGAGAGAAGCCAAAGGCTTTAATGTCATGCCCATCGCCAAGAAGACTGATGGTCTCCTCACCAGTGGGGGTGAAGATATGAGCATTGAGATCTAAGCCTCTGTTGGTGATTAGATCCAAGCAGCAGACTGTCTCAATGGTGGGGACAACTCCAAGGTGGTGCATGAGCAATATGCTATGCTGCATTTGAGGAAATACTGGTGGCCTAAAATTTAATCTTGTGCTGCTTTGTGGAGTTGATATATGCAAGTACAGTGCATATATGGACATTTTGACTTCTTTCCATATATTTGTTTGATATTTGTGCTGCAGATTGAATGAATACTTGCTATGGATATTGTGTAGGATCTCATCTGGGATGTGTGGCCTGAGATGGCTCAGCCAGGTGAAGGCTGAATCTGTACATTGTCAGGCACAGTGTTTCAGATATGTACTCATTACCTACATTGTTCCTTAATGGAGTGGTTGAAACATCCCACATCAGGGCCAACTGTGTCCAAATGGAGTTGCAGTGTCTCCAGTACCTGATCCAATAACAGATGCTTTGACAGTGGGAGAGTGGGTTTAGCATTGGCTTTCTGCAGTGCTAGAATATCATCAAGATTCACATAACCTGCCCATAGAGTGGTACCAGTTGCCATTAAGATATCAATTGGAAAGGAGCATTATGGTGTTATACTACTACTATAGCCCCACAACTCCATCATTTTTGTCAATTCAAACTTCACCCAAAAACATCTCAGTGTGAGGTTTCTATTCCCAAGATAAGCCCAATGTCACAATCAGGACCAAACTGGATAGTCTCTCCAATTCTATTATACTATAGACTAGAATATTTCAAGATACCAATAATGATAGTACTGTTGCCTATATTAGTCAAGGTTAACATCAAAGCCATACCTGCCAACAGCTGATTCCTGGTCATGATTACTCATGCTGTTACTAACAATCATACATAATCAATGAGATGATGCAGAGCAAGAACTTTCTAACTTACCTGCTAAATTGAGCCCATCATGTTTGCAAGGCTTTTGTTTTGGCTTGATTAATGTTGTTGCTGTCACACTTGCTCATTAGCTGGATGATCTCAGTGTATACTGGTGAATAGGTTGTAGCCCTAAAATTAACTTCCCCTTTGCCTGCAGCAACCTTATCAAGTACAACAACTTTAAGCTATAAATTGATCAGCTTCAAGAGATAAAAAGATACAACAAAAAAATGAATGGCTGTAGCAGTGAGGGCCACTGTGACTCTTATCACCTCACCAGTGAATGCCTTGGAAAATAGTTTGCCAACTGAGGCAGGGCCATTGTAAAAGAAGTCAATGATCAAGCCAGAAAGGGCAGAACATGCAAGGTTATTTACATGTCCCTCGACACAATATCAGTTGGCTTGATCATGAATGGATCAATCTTATCTTAGTATCAGTGCCATTTCTTAAAAATAAGCCTCTATTGCCCAACAGACTCTTTTCAGTGGCTCAAATAAGTGTCCCAATGTTGAGCCATTTTGAAGAGATTGGAAAGTTGTAGCAGAGCAATAATAAATCAGATAAAATACTTGCAGTATGGATGAAAGTACTTGCTCTTGGCATTCAGAAACCACTTTGGTCATATGATTTAGTTGCCATGGAAGTGAGGTACAAGCATTTCAAAATGATATGTCATTGAGACACTTATTTGACCCTATATTTGATAATTATTATCTCATATATAATATAAGCATTTGACAGCTATTGATGGTTGCTATGTTACCAAGCTGTGCAATTATGTAAATGACATAATCCTAAGCAATATAAATTCCCTGTGTTCCACTTCAATTGACCTCACCACACTATAAAGTCTATTCACACCTCTATCTCTATTAGAGCCAATATCCTTGTTCTGAATTTGATCTCTCTGCTAGACAGATTGCATCCAAGACTGGTCTAGGGAAGTCCACTGTGGCCAGAGTCATCAAGGAGATCTTTCCAGAAAAGGAGAATGTCAAGTTAGGATGTCCTTTTAAGCTTTCTTCTTTTGATAAGAGAAGAATTGTCTCTAGTATTACCACTGGAAAGGCTGACAATGCTGTCCAAGCCACCCATTTCATCAACTCTGCCCTGTCCTCTTCTATCTCTGCCCAAACTATTTGCAATGTTCTTAAGGATGCTTCTTTAAAGGCTGTGGTCAAGAAAAAAAAGCCTCTTTTGTCTACCAAGCATAGAAAGAGAAGGCTGGACTTTGCTCTCAAGTACAAGGACTGGACTGTGGAGGGCTGAACAAGAGTTATTTGGTCAGATGAGACAAAAATCAACAGGATTGGATCAGATGGAAGGATATATGTGTGGAAAGAGGCAGGTGAGCCTTTACAAAACAAGGAGATCCAGGGAACAGTGAAGTTTGGAGGAGGTTCCTTGATGGTTTGGGGATGCATGGGCTGGAATGGAGTGGGGATAATTGCAGA